>BKCP01004483.1:477248-506241 GCA_008636005.1 Striga asiatica | reverse complement strand
TCTTTTACCAAAAGGCTGATTTCCACAACGTTGGTAAGGGCAGCGTTTCTCATTTAGCTTTTTGTTAAGATATCCAACAAATTTATTTAAATGCAAGTGTTTGAGAAAACAAACCAACAAATTAGGTGCACCAAATTATAAATCAAAATTAGTTTACTTTTACTTATTATATTTTATTCATGGAAAAATTATAAAGGTTCTTATCATTATCAAATACCAAATTGTATTTAAGTAAATTACCACACTTTTAATATTTTTAATTTATATTCTTTCTTTTATTTTACTTTAATTATATTAAGTATAAAAACTTAATTTAATTTAAGACTCGATTCAACTTTTATTTATACAAAAATAATTACATAAATATAATTGGTATTTATTGCTTTCTAAGTATCTATATAACAAAATAAGTAAATTAATAACATTAAATATATTTTTACAAATCAACCAACTATTTAAATAAACATCTTATTTAGAACCGCTAATAGTATCAGCTGGTCAAAACAGCTAATACAAATAGCTGGTCAAAACAGCTATTACAATCCGCTATCCGCTAAAACCAACAGCTAATTACCAAACAAGGCCATATCTTAACAGATTTTGTTATACTAACCAAAAAAAGGGAAGGATATCGCATGTTGGCATGTTCTTGAAGTTGTTTCACGCGTTTAAATCGTAAGAGTGTGAAAATTTTAATTTGTGGACATGACGATGTACCAAAACTCAAGCCAAGAATGTTGTGTACAAATAAGTTATTAATAATATATAAATAATATTTTTTATTCCAAGAAATGCGTTTTATATTTTTACAATGATCCCATCTCCAAACCAAAATGTTTCCCTTAATATTACTAACATTTCGGGCATTTATTCCATCTTTAATTCCTTTTTAGGGTATCACCTCTGGTACTCTCTAAAAGAAGGGTAAAGTATAAGAAATAGATCTCTTAGTTTTTTCTTCTTTTGCTTTGATGGACCGATGCATACTCCCAAGAGCGAAGCGATTGAACTCCTGACTAAAAGGAAGGAGGAAGGAATAAGCGATCTTCCCAAACCAAACCCGGCATTCGGAATCCGATGACGAATGTCGTAAGGGTTTAACCTTCTACGGCTGTAAGCCATGACTCCTATGGCTGTAAGCCACGATTGCAGCTAAAGACATCAAACGTACATCGTACGGGATACCGCACTAGTTCCAATATATATTTTTCTATAACATAAAAATATATAAAAATTAAAATATATATGAAAATAAAATTATTAACATTATTCAAACGGTTGTATCTATTATTTAGAGAAATGTCATTATACATTATAAAATTAATGATAAAAATTATATATTATATATATAAAATAAATGAAATAATTATATATTAATTAAGTCGGTTTGACCAATTCAATCACTGGTCCTGCTAGTGAACATGTAGCTTCACCAATTCTGTTGTCACAACCTTCCATAAAATTGATAAAAGTGAGCCGGTCCCACTTAACGTGTAGTGCGAAGTAGAGTAACATTCTCCCCGCTAAAACCCTACCATCAGTCCATCAGCTAATTATGCTCTGAGCCCTCGCATGTCCATTGGCAAAATCAAAACCCCGAACGCCAAACCCCAACTGCAATCTACCGTCACTGTGCCATCAAACCCATTCGTCCTTACGGAATGGCGGCCGTGTCGAGAGGCCTCGTTTCTCGTCTGAAGGCGCAGTTACTCTTCATCGGCTCCAGATCGCGCGCGCATTCTCCGGCGGCTGCGTACAGCCTTACGGACGTGAAGATGTTCAGCGCGGCTGCTCAAGAGGTCGATTCATTGAGCTCTCGAGTAATTGAATTGAAGCCCGGTGTTATGACCCCCGACTCTAAGCGGACTGGCGCAATCGCCGTTAAGTGCGGGATGACGGCGTTGTGGGACAAGTGGGGCGAGAGGATTCCCATAACCATTCTTTGGTTGGACGATAACATCGTCTCTCAAGTCAAAACGCCTGAGAAAGAAGGCATTTGTGCGCTTCAGGTTCTAAATTTGCTAATTTTGAATCATTTTTGCCTTCCGTTTCGAAATGCATATATTCTGTATTGATTCAGTCAACCTCGAAATGTTTGGATGTTTCAGCTAGTTGTTGCGATCCTTTAAATTCAAAGTTGATGACTTTAGGGTGTTTTGTTTTGATATTACGTTCCCCTCAAAGTGCGTTCTATCTTGAATGAAGATCAATTTGATGATATCGTATATGAAGGGTTACTCTGATTTGATTGTAGTATGATTTTACGTTCTATGACCATTATGTTGCCTTCACATTCTCCCGTAGGTATGCTTGCTAGTTGCTAGTATTCGTGAAGCTTGTAGTCATGAAATTCCTTAATGGGTAAAATCTTATGGTGGTAGCTAGATTGGATGCGGACAAAAGAAGGAGAAACATTTGCGGAAGCCTGAAGTAGGTCATTTTAGAGCTCAAGGTGTTCCAATGAAAAGGAAGCTGAAGGAGTTTCCAGTGACCGAGGATGCTCTTCTTCCAGTTGGAACAGCCATCGATGTCCGCCATTTTGTTCCAGGGCAGTATGTTGACATTACTGGAATCACTAAAGGGAAAGGGTTTCAGGTGACTGTTAATACCTTCATGTGCCTGTATGTGATATCTGCTCTCTTTTTTAAACTCTTCTATTTTTCATAAAATAATGAGGGTGTGTGTCATATATCAGTACCCTTAAGCAACAATGAATATTCTCTACTCAGTGGCAATGTGTTTAAGGAATTCTCACAAATCAAATGGACCCTTCCTTTGCTTAGATATGTTTCTGGATTGACGCATGTGATTATATATGCATTGGTTGTGCTAGTGTGACTGGATACTCCCAGGATGTCGTTCTGAAATAATGTTATCCATGATCGTTTCTTCCAACTCTCTGTCCGTTGCACAACAGTAATTTGTATCCTCTAGAACTGAAGTGTTTAGATTCTGTAGATTGAGGCAAGAATAATTGGGGTGCACCAATTATAAAAACATAAACAGTTCCTCTCATTCAAGGGGTCGTACTAAGTGTGCAAGATGTCTGTATTATTTCATTCTCTTCTAGATTCTCTCATTTATGAGGTTTTAAAAATAAAAAAACTATGTTGTTTTCTTGAGCTGTATGATAAGGCAATGTCGCTTTTTCTTCTGTTTATAGGGTGGGATGAAAAGATGGGGATTCAAGGGTATGCCTGCATCTCATGGTGCATCATTATCACACCGAAGCATTGGTTCTACTGGCCAGAGGGATGCTCCAGGAAAGGTATGGGTTTTCAATTCCTATATTAGATGTTACCCCAACTAGTTTTGCAGTATCCTACAATCTGAGAGAGTTTCCAAATTTTAGCAGCATAGTATCTGCAGTTTGATGGATTTCATTTGCTACTTGTTGATATTATTTTTATTCCACCAAGCCCATCTGATAATGGAGGCACAGTAAGATTCATCGAATTTTAAAACTATAAATATGATTTCAGGTTTCTTGTTAATGTTAGAGTTTTGCATTGGTAATGTTGAATAGATTAATGAATGCGTACCATTCTCATTATTCTTTATAGCTCTAAGCGCTTCAAAATTAGATGGTTCTATACCCATTTTATAATGCTTGTGCATCTTGCAGTTATGCACTTTCTTTCTTCATCTTTCATATGTCAATTGTTGCTTGCCCGTTGCTCTATTTCCTCACTGGAATGGTTTTTAGCATTTGTTTATGTTGCTTCACCCGGTTAACGCCCTCTCTTTCGGAAACTTTGATAAAAGGGAATATGTTTCTGTTGTTGGGTATGCATATAATTGCTAATCGCTTTCTAAAACAGGTTTTCAAAGGAAAGAAGATGCCTGGCCACATGGGTGTTGAGCAAAGAACAGTTAAAAGCGTTTGGGTTTACAAAATTGATCCTGCAAGGAACCTATTGTGGGTAAAAGGCCAAGTATGGTTTCTTACCCCTTCCTGTTGCATATTTCTATTGTATCTTTGGATTTCAAATAGGAGGCAATAGATTCTGTTCTGCTTATAGTGCTGCACATGTTGGTCTTTTACTTTTTGATTTTAGATTGGGTTCTTAATTGCTTTTAGAGGGAAGATAAAGAAATCTAGTATTTTTCTTTTCACTAGATGAATTATCACCTTATAGGTCGATTGAATGCCTTCTGAAACTGGTATTTTTTTATTTTAATTTTTTTTTGCAGGTTCCGGGTGCGACTGGAAATTTTGTTTTCATAAAAGATGCGGTGTACAAGAAGCCAGACATATCTTTGCTTCCGTTTCCTACTTACTTTGTACCCGAAGATGAAGACCCAGAGAAATTGGAACCTCTAGTAGCTGATACTGGTGATGAGGACCCTTTTATGATGGCAGATTAAGGTTTTGCAGATGGTTGGCAGCAGATTGACTCAATTGTAGTTTGTCATGTGTAATTCTTTTGGTTCTGTTTTCTTGATAAATGATGAATTCAGTGGACTATAGAGATGCTTTTCAAATTTCAATCAATTATTTAATAGTTCGTGGTTCATCAAGCCCTATAAGGTGAACTTTTTGGTTTTGCTGGATCAGGATATAATTCCGTTGTATTATCGAGAATTTGTGCCAGCTTGTCTTGCTTTGATATGTACAATTTGCAAATTCCTTTAATAAGAGTCTTGCAGGTTTAGGGAAAAGATGGAGAAGTATCATGCCATTAACTTAGCCTCTTTCTTGTTGATTTAGTTGTTAATAGTGAATGTGGTGAAGCTATATCTGTTCATGTTGATTTTGTAAGTAGAGCCATTGAGTAAGCCAGTGAACTACCATACATATAGGCGTCTGCATTGGTTGTTGATTTAGTTGAAACAGCAATGGCCGTAATGTTGTCTGAATTATTTGCAACGAAATTAATAAGTTGCTTACATTATATCCATTTGAAGCAAAACTGCTTCTACATACGCTGATGGATCGATTAGACTTTGTGGAGAAACAAATATTTCTATTCAAGTGCAATCGGCAACGCAAACTAAAGAAATCGACATATCAAATTGACTTGCGCAAAGCCAATCACATATATCATCAGACACAATCATCAACAATTAAAAACATCAATAATCACATATATCATCAGACACAATCATCAACAATTAAAAACATCAATCTCACACAACGTATACACCCAGTTTAAACAGTTGTGTGAAAATAAATAAACATAACTAGCAAAACATTCAAACTTTCACACTCGTCAAAAGAAATATGATTCTTACATCAAAATCCCAAACGCCAAATGTTTTGAAGTTACAAACTCTTCGCCCTAATGGATGTTACTTGTTTTTTCAACTTTTTACTTTTCTTTCATTCCTTCTCTTTTCATATATGTTATCAGTTATGGAGCTGCTGCTGGGAAGTGCTTGAAGAGATGCGGAGAAATTTGTGTTAAACACCTTGGCTACCTATTGCATTGACCAAATTCTAGAAGTTTTTATTTATGAGGCTTAACCGTGTTCGAGACTTTATAGAGAAGGGGCAGAAAATTACAAAATTCATTTACAATAGTATATGGCTATTGAACTTAATGAAAAAGGAATTTACTGGAGGTGAGGATCTATTGAGGCCATTTCTGTCACTTGGTCTGCTTCAAGTTTTACTACATTGCAAAGTGCTTCAGAAGATTGATAGTGATGAGACCCTCTCAATGCCATTCGTCTACAATGACATTTAAAGGGCAAAGCTTGCAATCAAAATCTATCATTAATGCGCGTACATATGAACCCTTCTGGGATTGTACAAAATTTCCTATGTCTTGTTGACTGATCTGTCGACGTATCCGCATAGGTCGATTAGCATGAAAGTCCAATTCCTACTGCTCAACTTTGTTCCTTTGTCATAATTTAAATTACTACTGTACTGCCACCAGATGATAATGCAATTCTTTTGTGTGAAGTGAAGTTGTGTTCTTCCAAGTGCTTTATGGCCAACTCTTTGGCCATTAATATGCCAATAACAAACATCATTATTCACAACAATTCTACGAATGAGCTATCCAAAGAGCCTACCTTTCCTTCACCTGTGTGACTCTTGTTATACATGAAACATTCCAAAACAAGCCAAAAATAGGTGCCTCATAAAATGACAGTGTGCCAACATGTTCCATTCAAATACTTGTCTACCACAAAGAATTTACAGAAGCAGGAACAAATGGGTTTTTTCAAGCCTCATCAGCACTCAAGGGAGAGGTTCTTGCGAATCACCCAGTCGAGACAAGTGAAGGTAAGCATCTGTTCCTGTATTACAAGCAAAAAAAAAAAAAAAAAAAAATGTAGATCAAATTTTAGGTACCATCTAATACATAAAGCTAAATATGATCTATATGTTTCAGACACCTAGGGATTCTATGTGAATGCAATAAAATGGACACTCGTAAAATATTTCTAACATATTATCTCGATTTTCTTGTATAAATGAATGCACATAAAAGTTCTGCAACACTTTCCAGGTATGAACCTATCATTAGTTAATCTCGACTGTCTCTATGTGAAAAGAAATGTAACGCCCAAATTCTTCCCACTTGAATGCCCAACAATAAAACACACAAAAAAAAAAGTATCAGAAAGAATAGATAAAGTGTGGGTGTTGTAATTCATCACAGGCACAACATGTTTATACAGAAAAATTAAAAATGAAAAAAAAAATACACAGAATCATTACTAATCATAACATTCCATGGAGATAATTTGCAGATCCCCTCCAAAATACTTAGCATACAAACGGCTTATGGGAAGACCACAACCATATCCAGCCATGGTTGTTGGTACCATGGTTGTTGGTGTTTCAAGGTCAGTACTTGACTGCTCATCGAGAGGGTTTTTTGCAGTACTGTAGAGATATGTAAATATTTTCGGAATATCACTTCTCGGTATGCCGCCCCCTTCATCAGAAATCTACGGAAACACATACTATTAGCTCATAGTTATAAATGAAAACCTATGTTAAGGTGCACAAATAGATAATCAAAAGATAAACACACGAACATGACACTTTTCATATTTTTTGTCACACAAGTCACAGTTCAAATTTTGAAGCCTTGCCTTAATTGTTACGTCCTCCAAGCCATCAGCAACTATTATTCGAACAGGAGGTGAAACGTTGTCCGAGTCCACAAATCGTTCTTGAACAGCACGCAGTGAATTCTTAACCAACTCAAACACCATCAAATGCAAGTGTGTTGGAACATAACTAACGTGCAAACAGATTAAGAGTAAACAATGGGAATAACTTGAAATTCAAAATGTCCAGATACACTATCCACGAAAATGAACACATTCGGAAGTCAAATGCCAAATAGTATGCTCTGCAACCAAGAATTACATCAAACTGGAGATACAGAATTGAATGACTTACGGAAATGTAAAATTAGGGTCTCCATAGATATGAACTTCTGGTGCACTACCATACTCTCTGAGACAAATAAAACGTGCATCCTCGCTAGCACTTCTCGCAACGTCTACAGGGGACATTTTTGTATGTATGCATCCAACACAATCGGGAAGAGGATTTGGGTCGTGCAATGCCACATGCTGTCCTGAAATTATCATAATTGCAAATGGGACAAACAAAAGTAGTAAGCACAACTTCCCACCAGCACCAAAGATAAAATTGCAAGACTGAATCGGATGTTGAATGATAAGAAAACAAGCATGCCAAAGAGAAGCATTTACCGATGAGCATGCGAATCCCAATTCTAGACATATAAAACCGATCCAAAAACTGATGAATTTCATCCAGATCCATGTAATTGATTTTAGGATTCAGATCTTTCTTAAACTGCTGCACTCCCAAAGCCATCATAGGGACCACATTGTTGTGCCTAACTTTAATCATCTTAATCATTTGCGTAAAGTCCACCTCATCATTGTTATCCTTAATATCTCGGAAGGACCTGAGATCTTGGAAAGAATCCAAATACCAATCTCTTACCTAAAACGGAAAAGGCAAGATTGATTAATATCAACATGATGTTATTATATTTACCAGGAATCACTATGATCCATGAAACCACTCCATGATCAATCAAAGTGGCAATCTATTGCTCACTACAGACCATCAACATTTTACTTCAATTAGAGAACATGGAAATAGTGCTCAAGTCAGTATTATGAAAACGCCACTGAAGACTTCCATTAAAGTACTCACAAAGCAAGTAGAACACGCAGAACTAAATGCATTACCAATAAGCTCAAAAGCATCTAAGGTTCGAAAGAGAGTAATGCATCAAGAGACAGAGGATCAACTTCCTTCTTAACAGAAAACGAGTTCAATTAATCAAAATGCATGACAATATAGCATCTTTCTTAATATTAAATGTAAAATTACTCACTCGCACACACACACACAGACACACACACTCCTTCAACAAAACACCCCCTGACCCCCACCAGCATCACTACACATACCCGTTACCCTCACTTCTAACAATCACCCAGCAAGAAATAAATATCACATAATCACGACAAAACCCGGTGTTAAAAGAAAAAAAGGACCCACACCCAGAAAATAATCAATCTTGGCAGGGACCTGAATAATATACCTTCACAACAGCGGGTTTATGAGACAAGCCATGGGGAAGGGAGTCGAGCTCAATAGCCCGATGGGCGATTCGAATAAGGAGCTCCTTATGGAGAATCTGAGCAGAAATGAGGAGATTCCGGGGCGTAGGTTGGGACCCGAACTCCATCATGTACCGGAGGCTAACGCCGGTTTGCTTCATGGAACCCCATCGTCGGACTTCCTCCATCAGCCCTTTCGATAAGCCCTCGAGTGCCTTTTTATTAGCCGCCATCAATCAATTATTACGGGAAAAGCTCCGCCGCACCACTCGATCGTCCTCGACTGATCATCGAACCATCACAAGGGGCGGCGCTGACGATGAATGTGCGTGCGCGCGCGCGCGTGAGAAGCCATAACACAATTGGGTAGATTAGAGAGGTGAAATGAACAAGCGGGGCTGCTGAATCGGAGCTGCTAAGGAGACGTATGGAGGAGATTAAGCAAAGGGAATTGGATTTACATTTTACAGGCTGTGAGTTGGACATGTGTAAAGCCATTGTATTTGTTGTGTTGAACTTGAAACTCACTCATTTTTATAGCCGCCTTTGCTTAATCGATAGTAATATTTTTTTTTTACAGCTAATCGATACAGTAATAATTTTTAAGACATATTTGTTAGTATTTATAATAATATAAAAAGGTTTGGCATTTACCGGAAAGAGTAACTATTTTCCCGCCTAAATAATTCGTTTATGCCTTTATTAGTAATTTTTTTGAAAAGTGACTTTCAAATTACAAAATCAATTTAATTAAAGTATAGAATCATTTTGGTCAACTATTGCGGCGCTTACCATTCAAACGATGCAAATAATTAAGGTAAGTATTATATTATTAAACTTTAATTGATAAATTTATTTTTGGCTCTTACCATTCAAACGTACAAATAATTAAGGTAAGTATTATATTATGAAACTTTAATTGATAAATTTGTTTTTTTGTTTTAAAGCAAGTAGTATGTTATTTAAGTAAATCGTAATTTTATTCCATTCTCTTTTCAATCATTCAAATAAAACCCATGTTCTAAACTTTGTAAAATATATACTCAGATTCGAATAAAATGTTACAACCTCCAATCATATTTCTTGCGTTTATATATGATCTCAAATGTTTTCTCCAATATCTGACGCAAGAGGTCGGTCAACTAACGTGGCATCAAATTACATACCATATATTTATATATATATATTACAAAATATATATTGAAAAATTATGGTATATATATATATTAAAAAATTATATTTACTTGAAATATAAAAAAAAAATTCATCTAAAAGTGTTAAAATTACTAAATTTTGTATCTATAATAATATAAAAAAGTTTGTCATTTATCTGTAATAGTAGTTAAAATCCAGCCAAAATAATTCATTTTTTTCTTTATTATTTTTTTTTTTAAGTTTTGGCGGTCATTTTTTAAATTCGAATTGCAATTGTCAATAAAATCTGTAAAGAATTGATTTGGTCAATAACAGTGGCTGAATGTATATAATTGCGGTTGATGGTATTTTTTTCAATTGTGTGTGATTGTATGTGATATCATTGATACAAACCGAGAAGTAAATAAATAAATTAGATTGTATGCATGTCTGATATGGCAATTACAAAGGAAGTTAAATAAGTAAATGTAATTGTTATACATAATAATCTGGTCCAATCAAAACAAAATATCTTCCAATCCTCAAAATTTCCTTTCCTTAGCAATAGAAGATCAACCAATCTGCAATATTAAATCACAATTATATCCTACTCGATTTATTATAGAAGAACTTTAGCAACAAAATCTGCAATATTTTATCACAATAAAAAACGTGTGGATTAATATCATTAACAAATTGATTTGGCATATCAACAATATCAATGACAAAAATAAACAATATGATTAAACCATGTGTATCTACAATCCTAATATATATAGGTTTCAATGGTTTATTTTTCGTACATAAACAGGTAGATTTTTGTATTTTCTGTATCCCTAACTCTCTCAATCCATCACAACATCATACTTCTTATAAAACAATTCATTTTTTATATGCAGCAGCAGGATTGTAAAGAAATCACAACATGAATCTGGGAAACCACAATCAATCATAGATATTGATGAAGGTATGCTTATAGACTATTAATCATCTACCTACTTTTAATCAATGAAAGCATCATACTTTGATCATAATTCATTTTTATATGCAGCAACAACAAATTAACAGAATATGCAGCAATTCGACAAAGAAATCATCAACGAGCTTAATAATTTAAAGAGCGGAAAAACCATGAAACCAAAAGCACATGAAACGTGTGATGAAGGTAATGATTTTTACCTTATGTGCAAGAACATAATGTAATGTAATTGTTAGAATCAATGTAGAAAAAATGTTATAGGCAATCAAAATATACATATTCAATATTAATGTAAAAAAAAATAGAACAGAATGCAATATAAACATTAGAGGCAGTCGTATGAAAATTTTGAATAAGAAGCTTTTTAGATAACATTAGTAAAAATCTGAAAACGTGTTTAAAAATATTTCTAAACAACCAAGTCAATATTGATCCTATATTCTATATTATCAAAGAAACATTCAATATTATCAAAGAAACGTGTGCCTATGGAATGTAATATTGGGGTATTATAAATTATCTACCTATTTTCTCACAGTAGATTCTTCCTAAACAAAAAAAAAAATCATCCAAACTTGATTCTTAAATTATGCAGTTTATAAATCATTTAATGTGTGCTACCTTTGCTTTTATTGTTATTTATATTTTCTTTTTGGACAAGCAATGTTAAAAGTTCAGGCCACAACAACAGAAATTTTGCATAAAATCAAACATTACAACAGCTAAATGCACATATCCACAGACGCAGAGCAATGAAAGAGCAAGTAAAAGACTCTGGACAATGCAAGCGCAAACAACAATCGCATGAATCAATTGTCATGTTGATTAATTATTTTACCTAATTTTCCTGTTTCTATTTACTTAGGCTCATATGATCTATGTTGTAAAAATAAATAGATATGTGTCAAATATAAAAGTTTCATATACAGTGGTTTCTCATTTATAGTTTATATAAACGAAATAAAATTACCTTTTAGTTTGTCTTAAGAAACAACATGAGTTTCAATTCTTCATATCTTATGTACAGTTTTTTTGATTCTCCATATTTGTCATGCATTAGAGAAAAAGAAACATGTTACGATAAAAGAAGAATATTAGACAAAATTTGTAAAGTAATTTTATATATATCTTGATGTATATTTGTTGCCAGTAAAGTTTTTTAATAGAAAATTTTCTACACCACAGAGAAATGTACACCGTGGATATAGTAATGTTATTTACCTATTTTTTTACTGTTGCATGCTTTCTGAATTGACTCCTCAATTGTCATTTCCATCTCGGATGTTAGCATGTACCTCAAATATCAATCAGACATTAGAGATATTCAATAAGATCAGTCAATGTATATTAACTTAAAGTATATAAATGTAGCTAAACTTGAAGTATATCTTTTCATAATTGGTGAACCACAAAGGTTGATAGATAACGCACCTCTCTTGCAAAAATGCATCTTCAAATATGAACTCGATATATGTTTGTGTATTTTCTTGGTATTTATTGTGATAGCATGTATCCGAGCCACGACATGCATATAAACAAAAAAAATTGTTATTACAGAAATCAATATCAAAGGATATGTTGCTGTTTATACAAATACAACCAAAAAATGGACGATATACACTAAAATCGTTAACAATTTCAGGTAATTTTTTTAAACAAAAAAGTAAAGTTGTTTACTGGACGACTTTCGAACTCTATACATATAATTCATTAAAGAAAACATGGAACATTCTTTACTGGACAGATTTAGGCAAATGTACTTTGTAGATATATTATTATAAATTGTTGTCAATACGAATACAAAATTATATACATGTGTTTGAAAATGATATTCATGAACCAATAAGTAAACTTGCATCAACAATTTTCCCAATAATTATAGTATTTAAAATGTGTTGGGCCGACTTTATATAAATTGGGGCTGAAAAAATACATGGGCCTAATCCGGTTTTACATTGTCTCACCCAGACTTGAAAAGAAACCATCAACCCGTTCTTATGATATTATTCAGCCCAATTTTTTTAATTAAAATAATTTATATATTATATATTAAATTATTATTATTAATAGTTAATGTTTTTTATATATATAAAATATTATTTAAATATAAAATTAAAAATAAAACCATACTTATCTTTTTGACATATATCGATTTATGTTAATGTCAAATATGACTTGATATAATAAGTTTGTTTTATTATAATACTAAAAACTTTTGTAAATTATTAATTATTTAATAATTTTACCTTTAATAATTACTCAACTACTTAATTTTTTTTATTTGAATTGTTTATACAAAGATAAATTCATTTTAATTAGTGAAAACAATATTAAGTTTTATAACTGTACTTATTACTCTCATAGATTTTTAAATATAGGATAAAATTTTACCAAAATAATTATTTTATGGAATCACATTATAGTCAAATTAAATTTCTGAATACAAATATTATGAACTACGTGCACCGTATGGGTTGTGTACTAATTTTAAATTGACATATTTTATATAATTTTACACAATTTAAATTTTATATAATATTTTAAATAAATTAATATAGAAAAATTGTATCTATTATTGATTCCCTATTTTAAATTTAGAAATATTATTTAATGAGCATTTTAATTTTATATATTTTAATGAATATCTCTTACCCGTGCATCGCACGGGATTTGTACTAGTAACTAATAATCGGATTTCACGCTTTCCTTTGTTAGTAAAGCCATTGTATTATTTTATGCTATTTGTCAATTAGTAATCTCCGTGAGGGTTTTAAAATGAGGATGCAAAGCATCACGTTTTATTGACTCTGCTGATTTCTCATATTTTTGTTATCAATTGTGTGAGAAAGGTCTATTAGAAATGTGAAATAGTATTCTCTTTTGTTTAATTAAAATTTTTGTTCCATGAAAGATTATATGATTAATTTTTATTGTATGCATAAAGACTTCAGCATTAAGTATGTGACATGCACACATTGGTGATGTTAATATATTAAAAAAATACATCACCAATGTTTGCATGACACATAAGCGGTGGTCATATTAACATGTGTCCACCATAGGTAGGAGAACATTTCTATATATATAATATATATAATTATAAAAAAACTAATTAATAGTATCACAAAATTTATCTGCTCTTTTTTCTATCTAAATACGGAAATTAATCATTATATTTTCTTAAGTGTAATAATATAACTAGTACAATACCCGTGTATTACACGGGTGTTGAATTAGAAAACTTTTGTAAAAATTTTTATTCTTTTAAAAGCTAAAATAATTTAATTTTATATAAAATATTACTTTGAGTTTTAATTAAATTGTCAAATTATATTTTTCTAATCATAATAAAAAAACACACGTACATTAAATGAAAATGTCAATCTTTGTTGAATTTTTTTACTTATATCTTATGAAAATATCGATATTATTTACTATTACATAGGTACAAAAATGTATATCTTAAATAAATAGAAATAATATGGTGATATATAGATATATATATATATATGCATAAGTGTAAAATATGTTTATTTAATATTAAAAAAATAAATTATTTTTTTTACTTAATTAGATGCCTAATACATCAAGTGTCGTATCAGTCGCGTTTCAAAGTTTTTTAACTTTATATGTAATTTTAGAATTTATATAAATAATTATTTATTTTTATTACATTGACAACATACCAATTAGGTTTGAAATAAATATCATTTTAAAAGAATACATACAAATTTCTATTACTTTATAATATAATTTATAGTTTTATTTGATATAATTTTATTTAGTTTGATAAATAAGTTTAAATTTTATTTATACGAATATATATTATTGTTTTGTATTATATATATATATATATAATAGTAAAATTATTGTTTTTGTATTATATATATATATAAACAAATAGTAAAATATAAACGGACTTCATAATATCAATTCAAATGCAACACACTAATTAATATTTTTTTTCTTGACAATATTAACCCTATTTAATGGATGTTATGGGAAACGATCGAGATGGGATATGAAGAGACACTGTGTATTAGATGGAAGAATAAAAAAATATGAACAAAATATCTAAAACGACATTATTTTATCAACAATCAATTAAGCTAAAGTGACAAATAATTAAAATAGAATGGAGTATATATTATTATATATTTTAGTATGACACATGTTACTTGTGTGACTTATATGTGTTATATTATAATAAATGTTCTACCTTATAACATATAACTACATTAAACATAAATATATTAAATGATAATAATTTTATTTTTTAATTAATTTTAATAAATAATTTTTTTATTATTATAAAGATAAATATAATTTATTTTTTTATATATACAATATGAATGTCAAATCGAAGCTCATCAAAAGATGATTAATTTGATTTATTATATATGTAAAAGCGATAACAAATACAAAAGTTATCAACTTTTAAAATATATTTTCAATTCAATGGTTATAATAGGAAACGATATTAAAATACAATTAATATAAATATTAATTTATATCCAAGTCTAACTCGAAAGCATGATTTTTTGCCAAATAGAATTCTGAAGCTTTGCGACGTAGCTCAGCGCATTCTGAAATTATATATAAAGGGGATTAGCAATATAATAATTATTAATTAACTTAACTCATTACGAATTCACAATAAAAAAGTTTATGGAAGTTACACACTATAATAAACTCTATATCAAAAAATATTTTTAGCACACTTTTTTAAATGGCTAATTAGTTTTAATGGCATAGGAAACCTTAAAGTGTAAACATTCTTATAATAATAATAATTTATATTTCTTAATACGTTAATTGGTAAACAATTGTTATAACAATAATAATTTATATTTTTTAATTAATTAATAGGTCAGGACACTTTAAATATGTAAAATTTACATTATCAATTCAATTTTGTTCAATCTATATAGCGATTCATATATAATGCTCAAATTTATAAAATGTGATATGTTCATTATCTAATTTATGATTTTAAATATAACTAGTGTTAAACTCGTGTGATGCATGGAAAATATAGTTCAGTAACAATTATTTTAGTAAGTTATTAATTAATTAAAAAAGTATGTTTTTGCAAATAAATTTAAAAAAAAATAAAATTTATTCCAATATTATGAATTTTCATTATAAATAGATTGATGGTATGACCAGTTACAGTGATATTCACAAACTAATGTTTTTAAACGAAGATCATTGCTTACGCATCTGATAACACAAAATAGAGCTTTCCATTAATTTGAACATAAATTTTTTCCTCCACAAGATTCTTCTTGATATCTCTATCATTTTGTTTAATGGTACCTTGAAGGTCTCCCTATGAATGCATAAGTAAGATGTAGAGGGTTAGCAAAATATTTCTAGATGAATTTGTAATTCTTGTTACAATATAAGAAGAAACATCCATAAATTTCAATATATTCTTTAATTCACATGTATTTTGTATTTCAAATTGATGCCGCCTTTTAGTAATTTTTTTTTATTTCATACAAATACGAAATGGTTATTATTACTACATACATAATAAACCATTAAAGCTGCAATTGAAATTTTTTTTCTCAAATAACCTTAATGGCAAGCAACAACTTTGGAGTTGCTTACCGAACATGTAATTTGGAGTTGCAGACGATTTTCCTCATTTTTTTTTTTTTTTTTTTTATGTTGTGAAAATTAAGAACTTGTCTGTGAAGATTTCATTTTACAAACCAAACTTTTTCGGGAAAAAAATGTAAACCAACCTGATCTTTGCCTGTTTTGCAAATTTGCAACCTAATCTTTTTATTTTGATAAATAGCAACCTGAACTACACGATTTTGTGAAAAAACAACCCCAGACCGTTGAATCGCCGGAAATTTGAAATAAAGTGGTTAATAAGGGTGTTTTGGTAATTTAAAAAAAAAATAAAAAATCAAAAATCAAAAAGAAGAATAAAAGAGATCGTACCCGATTTATCTTCTTCCATTTTGCCTTCCTCCTCTTTCAAAACTTCTCCCTGCAGATACAATGGAGTGGCAGCAAACCGCCGAATTCGTTGTGGAACGTTTCTGCCGTTGTGGGAAAAATGTGGTGACGAGAACATCATGGAGCGACGCCAATCCTGGAAGAAGATATATTTCATGTGAAAAATTTAAGGTGTGTTCTTCAAATTTTGAAACCCTAATTTTTTTAATTTGGGTGAAATCGAGAGGGGTTTTGGACATGGTGTATCTGAATGGGTGTATATAAGAAATCGAGATGGGTGTATATAAATCATGGTGTATATAGATGAAACTCAAATGTATTTGAATCAAATTTACTTTCATTACGTTGGTGCTCTTGCAGGGATCCATTACATGGTGTATCAGTCATTATTTTTCATGTTTTTCCCACGTTATGTGCTCTTGCAGGGATTCATTACGTTGGTTATGGTCAATCTTCTGCATTTGTGCTCTTCATGCTTTCTCTCTGTTTTTTCCCCAGAAATTTTGAAACTATAATTTTTTAAAAGTTGATTTACAGTTGAAGAAGAATAATTTTTCACGTGAAGAAGATTTTTCCATTATAGCTAATTTTGTTAAGGTTTTTAATCATGTAGGAGAAGGGAGGTTGCACTTATTTTGTATGGATTGAGAGACCACTTTGTCCTAGGGCTTGCCAAATCATTCCCGGGCTGTTGAGACGAGCAAATAAGTTTGAAGCTGAAGCTGAGATGCTCCAAGCAGATGTTAATAATCTTGAAGTGGAACAAAAACAAATGTTGGCAAAAGTTGAGAAACTTGAAGCAACTATAAAGAGCAAGAGATTTAGGGAGCGATGTTTGTTCATAGAGCTTTTTTTTTCATTTGTCCTAATTTATTGTAAGGGGTAATCTAATGTAGTAATTTGTTCATGAACTTCTGTTTTCTTGGGTTCTTATTCAGTGTGTTGCAATGTAGTAGTTATGAGATTTGTTAAAATTGACCATGTTTCCTTTGCAGTTGTGAACAATATTTTTATTGTAATGTGAAGTTGGGATTGGTTAAAATTGACCATGTTTCCTTTGCAGTTGTGAACAATATTTTATTGTAATGTGAAGTTGGGATTTTGTCTTGTAAAAATGACCATGTTTCCTTCTGTTTTCTTTGCTTTGTAGTTGCAGATATGCAGATATACTATCAGTTTTTTTCTTGAAAAATTGTAATTGCATTGACACATAAGTCACCAAACCAACAGCAAACTAAACAGCCATTAAAAACTCTTGGAAGTGCAAAACAGCAACAAACCATCAAGTGTTTATATCATTAGCAAAACAACAAACTGTTTAAACCATTAAAAACTCTTGGAACCTTAACAAGAACACTACCAAACCAAAACTACAAAACTCAGCACTGTTGCAATAAACCAAAACAGCAAAGAAGAATTAATACTACAACACATGGAAGTGCAAAAGTTTTATATCATTAGCAAAACATCAAGGGTTTTCATTCATAAGAGTTTCAATGGTCTAATCCACAATAAAGTGAAAAAGTATTTCATATCAATACATTAACATCCAACAAAAGCCTCAAAAGTACATCTAACATGCCAACTACAATCAAAGTTCCCTAAATTTTTCAAAACAATCCAAACATGACTGGTTATTGTGTCCCCTGCACACTTTGATTCTTGGATGATGTTCCTTTTTGGTTGGAAAAAGTAGATCCATGAAATACCTCAGGTGGCCTCCATAATGTCTTCTTCTGGTTGTTCATATTTTCAGGAATAAGCCTTTTCATCTAAACAAGGAAATCAAGTGTATAAAAATAAACAGAAAATAAAAAATTGAACTAAAACCTTTTAAGAATATTTACCTGGAATTTTTTCTTTTTTAATCCAAGAGTTTTCATAGTCCCACTGCTTGATATAGGAATAATACTGCTCTGCTACAATGAAAACCCATAAATATTCAATGAATGGTTTTTCAAAGAAATATTTATAAGACGTGAGGTAATATATTACCTGGGAATGTGAGACTTGTGTACCATGACTCTGAAGTATGAAAGACTCTTCAGATTGTACATTTTCCCCATCAGATATCTTTCTCTTTTTTCCCTACATTTAGACATTCAAACATTCACATAAAGAACATTTATTGCTCCTGCTGAGATAAATAATTACAAACATAGGCTGAAGTAGTTACTAGTTACCTGCCCCTTATTTTTTGCCTCAGTTGTAGCTACCTGCTCCTGCTGAGATGAATGGTTGAGCTTTTTCAGTGGGCACCCTCTCATATTGTGGTTCTCCTTGTGGCATAAAGAACATTTCACAGTGGTCCCTTTTTTACTGAGTTTTACTTTAGCTTCCTTCTTTTGTTTAAGCTTATCTTGTACCTCATCAGGGGCTTTTCTCCTGTTGTTTTTTTTTTGCCTCCCAGACATCTTACAATGTGGAGGAGGTTGTAGAGGATGCACATCAACATGTGGCCATTCATCAGGTGGATTAATTGCCCCCATCATTGTTGAGTAGGCCCTCAAAAAGGCCTCTTTTGAGTACCATCTATCCACATAATTCTCTGGATCATGTCCCAAAAAAAACAAGCCACTAATTGCATGTTCACATGGTATCCCTGTAAGCTCCCATTTTCTGCATGAACATGTTCTTTCTCCAATATGCACCTTAAACTTGTTTCCATAAGGCCCTTCTACCTCAAACTCATGCATCCCATTCCAGTTTGCAATGAAATCCATGGACCTTTTTTTGAGTTCTTCCAACAGCTTCACAATTTTGGGGCATATGACTCCATTATAATTCAACATTTGGTCCCTCCTCATATACATTCTCTTCATGAGTATCATCCTAATAGTTTCAAGCATATGAACGATAGGACTACTTCTAGCTCTGAGAATTAAAGAGTTAAAACTCTCACTCAGATTGTTCAACAAAATGTCACTTTTAGCTTGGTAACCAAAATGTGACTTAGACCATTGTGCTGCAGGTTTTTTAACTAACCAGTCAAATGCTTGTTTATCCCTTTTTTCTAGTTCAGTCATGACAGAATGAAAATCAACAACTCTTGTAGACCTGGCAGCCCTCCACAATATGCTTTTCAGAGCAACACCTTTAAATGAAGCCTTGAAATTGTTGTATAGGTGCTGAACACAAAATCTATGTTCACAACCGGGCATAAGAGTCTCAACAGCATTAATTAGACCCTTTTGTTTGTCAGACATTATAGTCCAACTGTGGTTGTTTTGAATACAAAGATCTGCCTTCAGCAACTCTATAAACCAGTGCCAAGATTTTGTGTTTTCTTGTTCCACCACTGCATAAGCAAATGGGTACATGCAGTTATTTGCATCTATACCAACTGCTGTCAGCAAGATTCCACCACAAGAGGTTTTTAAGTGACATCCATCTAAACAAATAACAGGTCTACATCCTTCCCTAAAACCCTTCTTCAAAGCACCCCAACAAATGTACATTCTTTTAAATATTGGCTTACCTTCCACTAACTTGCTCTTAATTTTGACTGTGGTATCAGGATTTGATTTTATCAATTCCTTTGCATATGACCACAACATTCCATATTGCTCAGCATCAGTCCCAACACCTATGGCTTTCACAATTTTTTTGGCCTGATACATCTGCCATTTGTTGAAAATCAGCTTCACTTCCCTTTGCATTACTGCCACCATACTCTCCACTGGCCATTTTGGATCACTTAGCATCTTATCTTTGTATTGATTGGCTATCCAAGTAGCAGTAGCATGAGAGTTTTTTTGTGTCCTTGGACATCTGTGCCTACCATTGTAGGTTTTAACTTGGACAGTATCTTTATTTCCAAGCTTAGATGCATAGATGACCCATGGACATGATTTATGTTTACACTTTGCCTGCACCTTGTAGCTAAAGTTAATAGTGAAAGTGACTTGCCTACCTTGCATAATTGAGTGATTTTTAACAGCCTTCCTAAAAGTAGGAATGTCAGTGAATTGCATTCCCAACTCAAAGCTAGGATTTTTCATGTCTAATTCATTATTGAACACAGGGTGCTTGTTTTGCTGTTTTCTCAAATTTAGATCAGGGACAGGAATGTTAGAGCTCTCAGTAATGCCCATATTCAAATTAAGGCCCCCCCCATTCCACCTCATCATCAACATTACCATCAAAGAGAATATCATCTTCATCATAAATCTCTTCATCACTCTCATATAATGCATCAGAATACTCAGAATCTGAACCAACAGATTGCTCATACTCACTATCAAGCTCTACCTGATCAGTAATGTTCTCTAACCCCTCCCCATTTACATTGTCTACTTCTGGTGGAACCTCCCCCTCTACACTATATGCATCGCATAAATCCATATCCCCACAATAAGGTAAAGGCTCATCTATGACAGGAAGTTCAGAAAATATTCCATTCTCTTTCTCATTTTCATGTTCAACATATATGCCAATCATGCTGTTCTTATCAACCCACTGAACCATGTTGCAAACATCATTATCAGTCTCTAGGATAAAAAGGTCCTTACATTCATGGATTTCAGTTTTACTACAGTGAAATGACTTAATCATAGATAAACCTATATCCTTAGCCATACACTGAAGCTCAACCAAACTAATTTCATCACGATCACAAAAATCAATATGAGATATACCACAATTCTGGCCCATATAATGTGTACCGTCTAGGTTAGCCAATGAGCCATTGTGATAAAACCTAATTGTAAATAATGCGGAGTTAACACCTGTAAGCAAAAAAAATGTTTCAACACCGATATGAACTTTTTCAAAAAATCATAAATTGGTCGACAAAATTCATAACCCCAAACTCATTTACAAAGGCAAAAGAACATACAGTAATTAACTACAATCAACTCGCCGTAATCTGGCGTCATTCTATCGGGAGGAATATCAGTTTGTTCATCGCGAATCTTCCAACCCATTTTTGAGTTGCAGAATGCCAAGTGAGCGTGCAGAAATCTGCCCTAATTTTCTGATTTGTGCAGACTGCTCGAAGGAAAGGAAAAAATGGCAGATTCTTGCCCTAATTTCCCTAATTCTAACTCAAAAATAGCGGGAAAGCGTGAGTATTGGGGGAAAGGACAAGGATGTCCTTATAAATTAAATGACATGACCAAAGTGCCCCTTAATTATCTGATCTGTAGCTCAACGGACTAATTTTCCGGTTAATTTTATGTTCTCCGACGGTCTGGGGTTGTTTTTTCACAAAATCGTGTAGTTCAGGTTGCTATTTATCAAAATAAAAAGATTAGGTTGCAAATTTACAAAACAGGCAAAGATCAGGTTTGTCTAAGTTTTTTTCCCAACTTTTTCAATGGCTATTAGCAATAATCATTATCAACACAGATTGCATTATCAATTTGTCTGTCGACATATCCGCGTAGCGGCGTAGGTCGATTAGCATGAAACTCCAATTTCTACTGCTCAACTTTGTTCCTTTGTCATAATTTAAATTACTACTGTGCTGCCACCAGATGATAATGCAATTCTTTTGTGTGAAGTGAAGTTGTGTTCTTCCAAGTGCTTTATGGCCAACTCTTTGGCCATTAATATGCCAATAACAAACATCATTATTCACAACAATTCTACGAATGAGCTATCCAAAGGGCCTACCTTTCCTTCACCTGTGTGACTCTTGTTATACATGAAACATTCCAAAACAGGCCAAAAATAGGTGCCTCATAAAATGACAGTGTGACAACATATTCCATTCAAATACTTGTCTACCACAAAGAATTTACAGAAGCAGGAACAAATGGGTTTTTTCAAGCCTCATCAGCACTCAAGGGAGAGGTTCTTGCGAATCACCCAGTCGAGACAAGTGAAGGTAAGCATCTGTTCCTGTATTACAAGCAAAAAAAAAAAACGTATATCAAATTTTAGATAGCATCTAATACATAAAGCTAAATATGATCTATATGTCTCAGAAGCCTAGGGATTCTATGTGAATGCAATAAAATGGACACTCCTAAAATATTTCTAACATATTATCTTGATATTCTTGTATAAATGTAGGCATAGAAAAGTTCTGCAACACTTTCTTTATATAAACCTATCATTAGTTAATCCCAACTATCTCTATGTAATAGGAATGTAATGCCCAAACTATTCCCACTTGAATGCCCAACAATAAGACACACACAAGAAATAAGTATCAGAAAGAATAGATAAAGAGTGGCTGTAGTTGTTGCAGTTCATCACAGGCACAACATGTTTATACAGAAAAATTAAAAATGAAAAATAAAATACACAGAACAATTACTAACCATATCCTTCCATGGAGATAATTTGCATATCCCCTCCAAAATACTTAGCATACAAACGGCTTATGGGAAGACCACAACCATATCCAGCCATGGTTGTTGGTGTTTCAAGGTCAGTGCTTGACTGCTCATCGAGAGGGTTTTTTGCAGTACTGTAGAGATATGTAAATATTTTCGGAAGACCACTTCTCGGTATTCCGCCCCCTTCATCAGAAATCTACGGAAACACATACTATTAGCTCATAGTTATAAATGAAAACCTATGTTAAGATGCACATATAGATAATCAAAAGAAAAACACACGAACATGACACTTTTCATATTTTTGGTCGAACAAGTCACAGTTCAAATTTTGGAGCCTTGCCTTAATTGTTACGTCCTCCAAGCCATCAGCAACTATTATTCGGACAGGAGGTGAAACCTTGTCCGAGTCCATAAATCGTTCTTGAACAGCACGCAGTGAATTCTTAACCAACTCAAACACCATCAAATGCAAGTGTGTTGGAACATAACTGACGTGCAAACAGATTAAAAGTAAATAATGGGAATAATTTGAAATTCAAAAAGTCCACATAAACTATCCACGAAAATGAACACATTCGGAAGTCAAATACCAAATAGTATGCTCTGCAACCAAGAATTACATTAAACTGGAGATACAGAATTGAATGACTTACGGAAATGTAAAATTAGGGTCTCCATAGATATTAACTTCTGGTGCACTACCATACTCTCTGAGACAAATAAAACGTGCATCCTCGCTAGCACTTCTCGCAACATCTAAAGGGGACATTTTTGTATGTATGTATCCAACACAATCAGGAAGAGGATTTGGGTCGTGCAATGCCACATGCTGTCCTGAAATTATCATAATTGCAAATGGGACAACAAAAGTAGTAAGCACAACTTCCCACCAGCACCAAAGATAAAATTGGAAGACTGAATCGGATGTTGAATGACAAGAAAGCAAGCATGCCAAAGAGAAGCAGTTACCGATGAGCATGCGAATCCCAATTCTAGACATATAAAACCGATCCAAAAACTGATGAATTTCATCGAAATCCATGTAATTGATTTTAGGATTCAGATCTTTCTTCAACTGCTGCACTCCCAAAGCCATCATAGGGACCACATTGTTGTGCCTAACTTTAATCATCTTAATCATTTGCGTAAAGTCTACCTCATCATTGTTATCCTTAATATCTCGGAAGGACCTGAGATCACGGAAAGAATCCAAATACCAATCTCTTACCTAAAACGGAAAAGGCATCATTGATTAATATCCACATGATGTTATCATATTTACAAGGCGTCACCATGATCCATGAAACCACTCCATTGACCAATCAAAGTGGCAATCTATTGCTCACTACAGATCATCAACATTTTACTCAATTAGAGAACATGGAAATAGTGCTCAAGTCCGTATTATGAAAACGCCACTGAAGACTTCCATTACAGTACTCACACGGCAAGTATAACACGCAGAACTAAATGCATTACAAAATTTTTGCAAAAAAAAAAAAAAAATGCATTACAAATAAGCTCAAAAGCATCTGAGGTTCGAAAGAGAGTAATGCATCAAGAGACAGAGGATCCACTTCCTTTTTAACAGGAAACAAGATCAATTAATCAAAATGCATGACAATTTAGCATTTTTCTTAAAATTAATGTAAAATTAATCACTCTCTCACACACACACTCCTTCAACAAAACACCCCCACCAGCATCACTACACATACCCGTTACCATCACTTCTAACAATCACCCAGCAAGAAACAAATATCACATAATCGCAACAAAACCCAATGTCAAGAAAAATGGGGGAAAAAAAAAAAAGAAAACGACCCACAACCGTAATAATCAATCTTTGCGGGGACCTGAATAATATACCTTCAAAACAGCGGGTTTATGAGACAAGCCATAGGGAAGGGAGTCGAGCTCAATAGCCCGACGGGCGATTCGAATAGGGAGCTCCTTATGGAGAAACTGAGCAGAAATGAGGAGATTCCGGGGCGTAGGTTGGGACCCGAACTCCATCATGTACCGGAGGCTAACTCCGGTCTGCTTCATGGAACCCCATCGCCGGACTTCCTCCATCAGCCCTTTCGATAAGCCCTCGAGTGCCTTTTTATTAGCCGCCATCAATCAATTATTACGGGAAAAGCTCCGCCGCACCACTCGATCGTCCTCGACAGATCATCGACCATCACAAGGGGCGGCGCTCACGATGAATGTGCGTGCGTGCGCGTGAGAAGCTATAACACAATTGGATAGATTAGAGAGGTGAAATGAATAAGTGGGGCTGCTAAATCGGAGCTACTAAGGAGACGTATGGAGGAGATAAATCGGAGCTACTAAATTGGATTTACAGGCTGCGAATTGGACATGTGTAAAGCCATTGTATTTGTTGCTAATAAGCATTTGAGATGAACTTGAAACTCACTCATTTATAGCCGCCTTTGCTTAATCGATAATAATTTTTTTTTTTTTTACAGCTAATCGATAATATAATTTTTAAGACATGTTTGTTATAACTTATAATCGGATTTCATGCTTTCTTTTTACTAAAACAAACGCGGGATAATGTGGTTAGTTGTAAGACTAAGAAGGAGGCCACAAGATTCATTTGATATATATTATTTTATGCTAAAATGACATTTGTCAATTAGTAANCAAAACGATAAATTATATTATAAATCAAAATGCACAAATGTGCGAATACACAGCAGCCAACGACTGAATATACAACAGTCAACGTTTTATTGACTCTGCTGATTTCTCATATTTTTGTTGTCAATTGTGTGAGAAAGGTCTATTAGAAATGTGAAGTATTTCTCTCTTTTTTAATTAAACTTTTTGTTCTATGAAATATTATATGATTAATTTATATTGTATGCATAAATGCTTCAGCATGAAGTATGAACAAATATACTCGTGTAACCTTTAGATTTGCTTAACATTGTTGGTTATATATATACATATATATAATTATAAAAAACTAATTAATAATATCACAAAAATTATCTGCTCTTTTTTTCTATCTAAATATTGAAATTTATCATTATATTTTTCTTATTAATTAAGTGTAATAATATAATTAGTAATATAACAATTATTACTTATATTAAATCATTACGAATTCACAATAAAAGGTTTATGGAAGTTAGACACTTATAATAAACTCTAAGTCAAAAAATATTTTTAGTGCACTTTTTTAAATAGCTAATTAGTTTTAATGGCATAGCAAACCTTAAAGCGTAAACATTCTTATAATAATAATAATTTATATTTTTTAATTCGTTAATTGGTAAATTTTGGCAAGATGGATTGATCTATTATATAGATATAGATATAGATATCATACATGAATGTGCAAAAAAATCAATATATTATGTGTGAATATACAATGACTTAATTACCAAATGAATATAAAATGACTTAATAAAAAATATTTCCAAATTTAACCGAAAAATGTTGGCGGAAAAAAGTATAGTCAATTTTGGCAAGATGAATTGGTCTATTCTATATAGATATAGATATAAATATAGATATAGATATTCATATTGACTTATAATGTTGTGATAATGGTGCTTTATAGATATTCATATTGACTTATAATATTGTGTAAGTGAACAAGATTGAACACTAGTTATAAGCCAACTAACTGAATTTCCTAAGTTTACCAGTTCAATCTCTTAAAACCTTTGACTATCATCAAATGTTATCATTAAACATATGTTTCTTTAATAAATCAAAATATTATTTTTCCTTTCGAGTGGAAAGGTATTTGGTCAAATTGTTCGAAATGATTTTAATAAATCACGTTTATAATGTGTTTAATTAAAGTCCTTTAGAGCATCTTCAATGCTATGGTTTTGAAAGGCAATAATTTTTAACACATGTCAATTGATGATTGTAATGTTAATCCACATAGGAATAATGTTAAAAGACTAAAAATTTGAATCAAACTAGTATCTCCAATGCATCAATTTGATAAGAATTTATTTGTATAGGTGGACCAATTATAATAATTCATTAATACAAGAATAATAAAAAATTAAACCAAATATAAAGTGAATTAATGAGTCATCATGTTTAACATGGTGTTAGATATTAGAAAGTGAGTTCAAAATTGTTAACATTAAATGTCATCCATATCATCATGAAAGAGCTAATGACAAGATGCATTGGAGAATAAATTAGTAATAAACTTTCAAAAGTTGATGATATGTATAATTTTTTGCAAAGTCAAAAGTCACATTGGAAATGCTCTTAGAGTTTGAGATATGTAGAAAAGTTAAATGCGAATCACTTCGCTAAATAATATAAAAATGTACCTAAACAAGACGAAATTCTCAGTTTACATTTTGATTCTTTGAACTCTTGGAATTGGTAGGGGTGAGATGGGGATATAAATCTGATTTGGTTTTGATTGATTTTTTTGTTAACTATAATTAATTTTAAGAAAAAGGTGTATGGTTAACTATTATTGAGATTCTAAGTTTATATTAAAATAAAATATTTAAAAATAATAATTGAAGTTAATTTGATGTAAAAATATGAGAGATGTAATGTGAAATGATGATTAATTAAAATTATGTGAGTGAATAAATAGTGAATTAAAATTGATGTGATGTATAAGAATGGTTTATTGGTGTTATTTAATTATATTGATAATATTGGAGATGGTGATATTGAGTTAAAGTTGACTTAAAAAAATTACTGAATTAAAAATTATATATTTTTTTGAGTGGATTCATATTCAATCACACACTAGACAACATAAAATCGATAAATTGAAAATGTCACACGTGGTCATAATTGATTTAAAAAAGTTATATATGTTAAGCTTAGACGTGGCCAAAACACAGGTCGGGTCACGGCACGACCCGGCCCACCGGGCCTCCGGGCTCGAAAACAAGGACTCGGACCCGGCACGGACCTATGCTCGTGCCGAGTCAATGGCCTGGTTAACTGGGCCGGGTCGGGTCATTTTTAAAAGAAAAAATATAGAATAATAAAAAAAACAAATTGGCCATCGGCCCAGATCAACCCGGCCCGCGGGGCCAGGGTCATGAAAGAATGACCTTGAAACTGCCCATCAAAAATCCGGTCCGGGCTCGAACCCGTGGTCAATAGGTTTGACCGGGTCGGGTCCGGGTCAGGCAGCCCGTGGCCACGTCTAGTTAAGCTATCAATGTTAAATAAAATGCAAAATTAATTTAAAACAAAATTTTAAAATACAAAAAATCTCATACGTAACTACTAACTAGTGAGAAACAATTGAAACATTTGAATATCACTCAACCACAATCTCGCAGCCCTTAAAAAAGAAAAAGAAAAAACAAACAAACAAACAAACTCACTCGTTGTCATCCTGCCATGCCTCCCCTCTTCCTATCGGTTGGCCTCCGAGTGTTCCAAACTACCTTGACTAAGCTACGACTAGAGGCACCATTTCATCTCCACATAGAGTTTTGCGGGAGACATGGTCGGAGCTGGGTTGCTGCTTCGTCTATCTTCTCAACTCTGGTCGGGGTAGCTGGTCCACCGCGTCCAGCCTCCAGACCCGAGTGGTCGTTGTTATGCCAGAGTCAATAGCTCTCGAACCTTCAAACACAGCGCCTATGGTGAAGCTTCTACGAGGCTGAATGCAGCCAATGAGGCTCAGGGTATCTTTTCGAGCCTTCCGGAGTTTTGTGATGGCTCCCCTCCTCCCCTGATGTTGAAAGTCTTCGGAGTCCAGATCTGGGTGTTGATTATGTATTTTAATTTTTAAAACATCTATTTCTATTATTATTTTCTTGGTGTCTAGGAGTTACGATTGTGGGAGGTATAAACAATAAATAAAGATAATTAAAAGGTAAAGCATTTTTTTTTCAAAAAAAATTGGGGTACACTTGAAAAGTAATATTTGTTCCAATTCTCAAAACTATAATGAGCCTATATATATTTTCTACATGAGAGGTAAAAAGTAGTGTTTGTTCCAATTCTAAAAACTACGGCCTATATATATTATAAACATGGGAGGTAAAAAGTAATACTTGTTCCAAATTTCAAA
>BKCP01004483.1:423354-477240 GCA_008636005.1 Striga asiatica | reverse complement strand
GGGAATATCCATTCAGGTGCTTCTTCACTTGATTAGGCCCTGGGCCAAGGTCGGGTCTAGATCAGACTGATGGGCCCCCACATGCTCTCTCTCTCTCTCTCTCTCTCTCTCTCTCTCTCTCTCGTGTCTGTTTATTATCCTGGGCCGAGCAAATACACCTTGGCAATCCCCCTCCAGCGGATCCTGGCGATCTCCCTCTCAAGAATCACGTCTTCCATGGCAACCTCCTTTGTAGGCTCCATATCATCCAGCGGATCATCTTGGTTGTCGGTATCTAATTCCACAATCTCTGGAGGAGTCGAAAGATGATTACGAATAGAGATTCTTTCCTTTTCCATTTTGACCCACCTGTTGTTTTTTTCTGACGCTCCAACAGATTGGTGCTTCAGACCCATCCTTCACAACCTTGTCCTTTGTGGCGATCCCACTACATAACCCCTAGGTGTTGGTGATCCCTGCGCATCTGATGCCTCTCCACAACTCGATGGCCCTTACTTCTAATTCTTCCTCAAATTTTTTATCCTCCTCTTGGACCTTTGTCTCTTGGGTAAAGCCGTTCGCGCAACACCTGTCACCGGGTAAAACACTGCAGATCGAGAGTTGAGCTCGATCTCGACTCGTTTATCACTAATAAAGAGGCGATCTCGAGCTTTAACTATCTGAACTATAGAAAATTACATATAAAATCAATTTTCAAGTCTTAATGAGCCGAGCTCGGCTCGTTAACCAAATGAGTGTTTAAATGAGCTCGAGCTCAGCTCGTTTATCAAATAAGTTGAGCTGCACTTGAGCCAGACTCGTTTAATTTAAAAACACCACCGGTAACATAGTTCGTTTCGACTTGTGAAAGATCGAACTCGACTCACTTGTATATTTATACGAGCTAAAGTCAAACAATTAATCGAGTTTTTCTATCAAACAAGTCGAGTTGAATGTGTTCACGATCGACTCAGTTAGAATTTTTTATTTTGGTCTAGATTTAATAGTTTATTAAGCGAGTCGAATCGGTTTAAACGATCTGAACTCGGACTCACATTTCTGTTTGTTTATTAAATGAATTGAGTCATGACAACTCGTTTATTAAATGTACACGAGTTTAAACATGAAGTACTTGACTTGAATAATCTAGCTAGACACATATATAAAAAAAAGTATGAAAACAATTTTGAAATATTAATATAAATTACGTGAATCACACATTACATAATATCAAAATACGAATGTTGTATTTATAGAATAAAAATCAATTATATAAATTTTCAAAAAAACTTGTGAATTATTAATTACTCATTTATACTGACAAATCATAATTTTTAATCAATTAATTATTATTTTTTAAATGCAATGATATTTTATCTCATATACTTGAATTTTAATTAGAAAAAATAATAAATATTATTTAAAGATACCTCCATGAGACGGTATACTAATCATTTTATTCTTGTTGTATGACATCTCATTTAAGGTTTATATATCATTTTATTGAATATGCCATATAAATAAATAAGACTTGGTATAAATTGTTTATATACTAAAATGCCATTTATTTGTAAAATCGGAAGAATATACAACTAAATCGTAAAATCAGTAAATTCAACCGCATACTAAATATTCTAATGGAAGTCTAACACAACTAATTATTGTATTGAATAAAATAATTCAAATAAATTTTATTTAACTAAAAAGTATAATATAAACACAAAAAGAAGACAAAAAAGGACATAATAAGCTAAAAAGAAAAGTAAGAAGAGACTAAAACCGTTTTCAAATATATAGTTCATTGATTTAATTTAAAATAAATAAATTTATTTTGGGACAAAATAAGATTAATTTGTGTCTGGCCTGATACAACATGAGTTAAAATATTTTTTACTAGAATATATTTTTATGTACCAAAAAATTAAGACCGGACTGGAGCCCACCCTAATCTTTAGGTGACTTTGCCCCGTGTTACCTTGTCAACAAAAAGCCTCGTAACAAGCTCGTCGGAAAGCTTGTGTAATTTGAATAAATATATTAATCTTAAATAGTGACATTTATAGTCATAATTACAAAGATACATGAATTAAACAAATTCTTAATAAATACATTGTATGTTTTAAAACAATTCAAACAAATATAGAAAAAGAAATCAAATTCTAATTACTACATACCAAATTCATGGAGGTTCTATATATTATATTTAAAGGAAAAATGCAATCGGTTGACATTTGCAATCAATTAAATTCGGTTTGTGAAAATATTAGCCCTAGGCACATTTGACTGACCTAAAAATGAAAATAATGGCAACGGTATCTGGAGTCGTAGTAAATTATTTGTGTTTTGTCCAAAGATGACAGCTGACGCCAGACGACACAGGCAGCCTGTATTCCCCCATAATTTAATAATAATCATTTCAATTTTTTGAACACACTTTTTTTATTATCATAATTATAATTATTAATTATTTTAACGAACTTTTCTTTTTCTCTCCCTTTTTCCCCTTTCTCTCCCTACAACGGCCAAATTGAACCCTAAACCATCTCAATCACCCATCCCATCTCCGTTTCCAATTTTCCTCTGCTGTTGATTTCAATCCTGAAAGCTTAGCCCCTGCAATTCTCAATCCTCATACTCTGTAGCATGGCCTGAGATTTGTGATAAAGGTTTTACTTTTGGGGCCGTTTTCTTTTTCCCGACGAGCCATTGTTTATTTTCCTGCAAATTGAGGAGGAAGGAGATTGGGGGACGGGGAGACAGAGATGGCGCACCCGGATTTACAGATGAACCCTCAGATGGAACAGATCCATGGCGAAATTCGCGACACAATTCGTGCCCTTGCGTAATTTTTCTCTCTCTCAATATATATATATATATATATATATATATATATCATTATCTTCTGCAAATCATAATGTGCAATTCGTTGCTTTTGAGTTGATTTATTGCTGTGTATCTGTGTTTTCCTAGATGTTATCAAGACAGAACCTTTCGTGATCTTCTCTCTGCTCTTATTCCTTAGACAACAGCGTCTTGAGTTGCTTTATATGGCTCATATTTGAATTTTACTCGTGTTTTGCATAATACTTTTTGTGCCCGCTTAATTGGGGATCTTCAGCGCCTGACTCAATTTCAAATGTCATTTATCATTTGGATTTGTATTAGATTGACAGTCAGAGTGGATGTTGATTTTTTTTTTTTTTTAAATACTTTTATGTTTTGTATGTGGTTTCAAGGGTGATTTATCCCTTATCAAAGTAATAGTTCATTATTTGTTAAGCGAGTTTCATGCTCTCGTTTTACTCTCTTAATTTCCGTTGACCAGCTGCTTTTGTTCTTCGGTGTATTCCTTTTCCACATTTAATATTCAATGAAATTGTGCTATTTCTTTGGTTTGAATAAAGGTAACTACCCACTTTATATTTAATGTTTCTAGTTTTTACATAACCACTGCTGCTATTTTTCTTTATTCCCTAATCAGAAATGGCTTCCAAAAGCTGGACAAAATTAAAGACTCGAATAGACAAAGTAAACAGCTTGAGGAGCTTACAGGGAAGATGCGAGAGTGTAAAAGGTAAGTGCGATATATACTGTGGTTTCCTCTTGTAACTGCTACAGCTGTGTTGTCTTATGGGGCGAGTTATATAACTATCACATGTAATGAAGGTTCCAGGAAGAAATTGAATCATGTACCACTAATTGTCCGTCATTAGAACGTTATAGAGGTTGCTTTTGAATTTATCAATCTGTACATGTTAATGATATCAGTTTATTTATTATACCATGATTCGGATTACAAGGACTAGTGGCATTTATCCATATTGGTTTCCTGATATACATCTCTTGTAACCTTGTTTACTCATGACTGATTTTGCTGTGAACTTTTCAGATTGATTAAAGAATTTGACCGTGAAATCAAAGACGAGGAAAGTAGAAATCCCCCAGAGGTGACCAAACAGCTTAATGATGAGAAACAATCCATGGTTAGTGTGTTGGGAACTTGAAATTGATTTTTATCTGACTCACATTTTTTTGTTGCCTTCCATATTGATTTGTTCTCGACCGATGTCAGTTTTTACGAGGGGTGGCAATGGCCGGCATGATACGAAACACAAACATGAATAGAAAACACGATTATCGAGACAAATGACATGATAGGCACAACAGGATATGAAATGACATGACATGACCAGAAACACATCACACAATAAAAAAACTTAATTAATTATCATATTATGTTGAAACAAAATAATAACACAAAAGCACGGTAGTGAGAAACTCTAACACGACACGATAACATGATTTGCTGCCCCTAGTTTTAGCGGAACAAAAATACTCATATTGCTTCTTAGTGTTTTGAAATGTTGGGGAATATTAATCTGTTTGCTACGAAGGTAATGAAAACTGTTGGCTGGAGGAAATAGAACTTTTAAGTATAGGTATCTTAATTCTTTGTTCTTGGCTTGAAATTGCACCCTCATTCTCCTGTTAGCTATCTCCGAAGTCCAAATCTTAAGATAGCTATACTTAAGTTTCGTTGCCTCGATATTATTCGGACATTATGAGCTAAGATTTAGTTTTTGGGGTTGGTAAAGTGCTGGAATAGGTGGTAAATAGCCAGCTCATTGTGGTCATGGCTTAATATGCCCACTTGGTGGCATGAGATTATCATAACATACGCAGTGGGCTTATGATTGAAAGACCACATGATCTCTATATGTGGCAAGTGGGTATGTTAAAATGCCAATGGTGTGTAGGTGAGCATTTAAGTACTAGTAGTCACAATTAGATTCTATGATATTTGCTATTTCATATGATATTTTCCGTTCCCATATGACAGGTATTCATCAGAAGTTGATTATTTTATTATTGTATCAGAATTTTGATGCCCTGAGAAACACCTATGCAAGCTGTAGATGTTTTTATGCTTTGATGGTTTACTTTAATCTGTTTTTCACTCTTTTTCTTCTGGTTGCTTTGTGCAGATAAAAGAGCTAAATTCATACGTAGCTTTGAGAAAGACGTAAGTTTATTTGTTTGTTTATAATTTCGAACCTGTGGTTGTTTGTATCTGTTGCACTCAGCACAAAGCTCACAGTTCAAATTCGTTTACTCAGTGTTTTTTAATACTGTTTTGAAAGAGCTATTAATCTCGTATTTTCTATGATATGTACGATACAGCTTCAATATCTTATAAGCTCGCATGTTAACAAGCTACATTATCAATAACTACCACCAATAAATAACAAACAAATATATGCATAGTTTTGACAGTTGTTGTGACCAACTGTTCTCTTTTGGTTATCTTCATATGGCTTTCCACATCTTCATTTTCGTCTCTCTCTCTCTCTCTCTCTCTCTCTCTCTTTTTTCCTACTTCTCTGCTGTTCATATTACTGGGCTGTCAGGTACATGAGCACTCTTGGGGGTAAAAGAGTTGAACTTTTTGATATGGGAACAGGTCCAAGTGAGCCAACAGCTGATGAGAATGTTCAAGTGGCATCAGGTGGAATTCCATACCAATCATTTCTTTATTATATTCCATTTTTTAACATGTGATAAATATATGGAAAATAAAAGTCACAGGCCACTGATATCTTGGTACCTGAATTTAGATACCTATTGGTTCGACTTATTTGTTCAGGATTTCTTATTTTTGCATGATTTGTCCAATTAAATTATCCCGTATCAATTATGCTTGATATTCTTTATACTCCAAATACTAAAATAAAGGCTATAGAGACAGTCATCATGAATAGCTTGTTGCTCCTACAACACTTCACATTGGATTTTCTTCATCCCTTTCAAATGAATTGTCTTGTTCTGCCAGTTGAAAATATAAATTGGTTCTTTGTATCTCGTTTAATACATGTAACAGTAGGGCCTGAAAACAGGCACCGTATTTTTCAATCTCTATTACCAATGTGACATTAATTTATACGAGGTTGTAGTTTTGTCTGGTAGACCTTTTCCACATTTTGCAGCTTGCTAATTATTTATATAATTTTTTTTATTTATCTTTGTAAATAAATATAGAAATGTCGAATCAAGAGCTTATCAATGCTGGAACGAAGACGATGGATGAAACTGACCAAGCCATTGAACGCTCCAAACAGGTACAAAATAATATCTGTGCATTCTCGAAATTTATTTTCCGGATGAGTGTCCTTAACTCTGTTGTTTATAGGTTGTTCACCAAACGATTGAAGTGGGAACACAAACTGCAACTACTTTGAAGGGCCAAGTATGCACTCCCTCTTCTGTTGCAAAATGCTAATTATATTGTCTTAATGGTATTTGGTTGCCTGACCTCTGACACCTTACCTTCAATGGGTACAGACTGAACAAATGGGCCGCGTGGTAAATGAACTGGACACTATCCAGTTTTCCATAAAAAAAGCATCTCAGCTCGTAAAGGAGATTGGTAGACAGGTAAATAAATTAGTCATGCGACTTCATTGTATTTATTTTATTTTGTTTATTTTTTTGGCGAAAATGAAGTTCTGTGTGTATTTTCCAGGTGGCTACTGATAAATGCATTATGCTTTTTCTCTTTCTGATTGTGTGTGGAGTTATTGCCATTATTGTCGTGAAGGTATCTTCTTCTTGCCATGATGTGTTGCTTTTCTTTCAAAATTGCATTTTTCTTTTAACATCCTATGTTCGACACTAGTGGCAACTTGATGGGTTTCTAATATTTTGTGCATGCTATAGATCGTGAATCCCAACAATCGAGACATTCGGGATATTCCTGGACTAGCTCCACCAGCTCCTACAACAAGGAGATTGTTGTATGTAAGAAAAGCACAAGGGGACGGTACTTTTTAACTGAGTTGGTCGTTTTCAGATCATCATAAGGGTCACCGTGTGGTCCAATTTTCATGAAGAGGCTTCAGTTAACGAACAAACATATGCGGAAATTGATATCCTCTGTGTTGTGTTGGTGTTAATTCTTTTTCATTATCTGGGTTTGTCATTGAGTTGTGTTCATATTTGTGTTTCATTTTATGTAAAAAGAGNGTGAATGGCTTTGTTCATCATTTGAACTGTTAGGAATCGCACGTCACTCGGGAACTAAAACGAATACTCCCTTATCATTTTGCGGCCGGTGTACTTATGTAAAAGTGGCATCCTGTATCAATATTTGATTTCATCTTGTGAATATCTTATTTCCTGGTGTCCCGCAATTTGTTTGGTTTTACCAAATCATTACTAGTTTTGTTGTGTTGTGGCAAGTGTCTTGGCATGTTCACATTTTCTTGTAGCAAATAATTCTGTTTTGGGTTTTCCATACATAACTAGTACGGTTACCCGTGTCAATGCATGGGAGTTACGCAAGTAAAAATGTAAATTGTATTTTCATATAAAGGGATGATTACACATTATTGAACATTTTCTTCTATACAATGTTCTTTGTCTGCGAGCTGTTTTCATCGTTCATGGCTTTTTTTAATCGTCATCGCATAAGAAATCATTAAGGGAAAATTTCGTATTTGGAACTTGAAAAGAATTCTAACACTTGACGGAGTCAAACTCATTCTAGGTATAAGAATTTAATCTCCACTGTCCGAACCCGTTAAAACTCTGCATTGCACACGACTATCAAACCTCGTTATAAACAAACGTGTACGTTACACAAACTATTTGAGTGATCAACGTTCCTTATCAACATTACTAGAGTGTCCACTTTCAAATGTTGTTCGTGGTTCATAACTCTAGAACATTTATTGTTCAAGAATTTCGTAGTCTGCAGATCATGTAAAAAGTAACACCACCATCTGATTTCGATGTCGTGTCACAACTAAGAAACGTATGTCCATCTGATGTATTTAAAGAAGTCATATACTCGTTTATTGATTCAACAACTTCAAATGTTGGTGTCAGTATTGTTCGATCCTTCAAATAGCTAGGATCATCAACTACATCTTTAAACATGAGATACGTATGACGCACAATCGTCTCAATCGGATCACCACCGCATTTAAGCAAAATATCAGACAAAATATATAAGTTAGCACGTCCACCAGTTGATTCTCGAATGGTCCATCACCGATGTTCCAATCCATTTAGAGAAAGTAAGCATATCATTATATTCATGTGGATCACTTGCATTCTTTGTCAGTTTTAAAACCTTTTTATATTCCCAAAGAGAAAAGGAGTTTATTGTAGCATTGACAATGTCTTGTTGTGTTCCTTTAGGCACAACATGTAATATCAGCAAAAAATCTCTACAAAACAAACAATTTGACCACCAAAAGGTTTTGTAGCATTAGATGGATCACTGACCTGCATAATCGACCTTAAAGTCTTATCGGCGACCATAAAGTCCTTATTTACCATTGGCGCCTCGTCCCATCTCCTGTTTTGTTGGACATCTAGCTACATGTAGACTGAAATATGCGCGAGAACATTACAAAATATCATTACAAAATAAAATTCGAAATCAATTGCAAAAAATTTATTTACATAACTACCACAATACTACAATAGAATTGATTTCTCAACAGTAACAACAAATCCCTTCAGTATCTGTTCAATTCGTAACGAGCCATATAACAAAATCATCTATTCAAGGAGTTCAAAAATACCTTTGATTTTATCAATAACCGCACTGAATCAGTTTTTAAAAATTCATATTGCGATTTACAATATCATAAAAATCTCATATAAAGTAATAGATTAGAAAGAAATTTAAAATATTTATAATATACATTATTGTAAATTATAAGAAAAAATAAAATAATACCGACGTATTTTAAAATTAATATTTTAACTTCAAAATAATATATATTACATTCTTTTTCAATTAAGTGTTGGTTATAATATTGTCACAATTTTTCAACTTTAGCAAAAAATATATTGTAATAAGATAGGGGTAAAAGAAGATGGAGAGAGAATATGTGTGTATTGTTTATTGATAATATTTGAATATGTTAAATTTTTCAGTATTCTTAATTATAAACAAGAACTTTAAAATGACAACTATTTTATAACGAGTGAAATAAACATATTACTCATATATTAAATTATTATATATCATAAAATAAAAGAAAAAAATAATATCAATAAACATTTTTAATAATTGTGTAACAATAAACAGTTTTAATAATTGTGTAATAACTTTAAAAAAAAAAAAAAGAAGCTAATTTGTGAAGTATTTTGTATTCAATTCAATTTTCACACGGAGTAACGTTTGACGCATCATAATTCTCAATATTTATTTTTATATTGCGATATAAATCTTCTATCATGAAATTCACCGAGAGTATAAATAAGTAAGTAGATCTATAGATGAGTATAAATAAGTAAGTAGATAAAATAACTGATAACGAATGAATTAGTATAAAACATTATATTTATGTGTAACACTGGTTTTTAATTTGACGATCTCTTTCAAAAAGTAAATTTAAGTTATTGATTAGAGATTCAGATAACTCAGAAATCAACTATCAATGTCAGTTCTTGAGATTTTTTATAAGGAAAAAAAGAAAAAGAAAAAGAAAAAAAATCACATAACCTAGTAAATTCCATGTTTTAAATAATGTACTTTACCGGTTGGTGTTACCGGTAATACCAGATAGTGGCGGTTCGACCGGTACGGTTAGGACTGCACACGAGTCGAGCGGCTCGCGAGCGCTCGAGTCAAAGCTCGGCTCGAGCTCGAGTTTGACCGAACTCGAGTCTAGCTCAAGCGGCTTGAGCATGAACTCGAGTCGAGCTCGAGCCCATTTTTACATTGCCGAGCGGCTCGCGATCGCTTGAGTCAAAGCTCGGCTCGAGCTCGAGTTTGACCGAACTCGAGTCGAGCTCGAGCCCATTTTTACATTGTCGAGCGGCTCGCGAGTGACTCGAGATATGTGGTAAATTACTAAAATACCATTCTATATATATGATTTGACAAAGATGTTTGAAAATTTTCGAACCGAACTCGAGCCGAGCTCGAGCATTTTCTAACCGAGGTNTTGTTATTAAATATTAATTAATTTAATATTAATTAAACTTTATTTTGTATATTATTTATATTACAATAATAAATTAATTTAATATTTATTGAAACCGATAAAACCGATTCACCGTTGGCTCACCCGATACGATTACCGGCACACTACTAAATTTATTGAAAACACATGCAGTCACGTATTATTTGTGAAAAAATATTTTCCAAAAAATATGAAAAATTCCTTAGATGAACCAGTCATCTCATTTCATTTATTTTTTTCTCTTTGCAACGGTCAACGGCCAAAATTGAACCCTAAACCATCCTATTTCACCCATCACCATCACCATCACCAATTATTCTCTTTTAATTACAGTCCTAAATATCTTCCCCTCTGACAATCTCAATCGCCATTACCGTTTCATTTTTCCTTCCCAAAATCCTGTCTTTTCTACAGCATTGCCTGAATTTCGGATAAGTTTTTTGTTTCTGGGCCTTTTATTATACTTTTTTTTCTTCATTTTTTTCGGCGAGCCATTTGAATTTTCTTGGAAACCTGAAGGAGAAAGGTGATAGCCGGTAAGAAGGATAAAGATGGCTGATCCGGGGTTACAGATGAACCCTCAGATGGAACAGATCCATGGCGAAATTCGCGATACAATCCGTGCCATTGCGTAATCTCTCTACCACTCTCTCCTTTCGGATATTAATGTCATGATCTCGTGTGCAATGCCGAAATGGAATTGCTTGATTTCGTGTTGATTTGTTGATGTCAGCTGTGTTTTGATGGATATGATCAAGGGACAACATTTTTTTTTTTTATCTTGTGTTTGTTTTCTTCTCTCCTCAAGGACAAGTAGCTTTTCAGCTCATGTATTTTTGTTGCTTTAGAGGGAAAATTTTCGAATTTCACATTTTTTTTACATAAGTTTATTTTTATGAAGGATGATGGATGACTCCTGCCCCTAGCTATGATTTGAATGTCCTTGATGATTTGGCTAAGCCTTAGATAAATAGTTCCTTGGCTGGAAGTTTTGTTTGTTTGGCTACGAAGATGCTTTTGAGCGAGCGTATTTGTGGTGGCGAAGAGAGTGATAATTGTATAGGAGATTCATTCTGTCAATTTGCTTTCTCGTGCTGTCCTTTTACCATCAGCTTCTATTTAATAATATATTCCTTTTTCAAATCTAGTATTTAAATAAATTGCATTTTATTTATTTGGGTTTGAATTGTGCAAAACTAGGTACAACATTTCTGACCTTCTGTTTCGTATACTAAGTTGTAAATATTTCTACTGACTAGGATGTAAATTGGGCATGATTTTTTTAGGTGATATAAGCTTATCTTTTTGTTTTGTTAATTTCCAACCAGAAATGGCTTTCAAAAGCTGGACAAAATCAAAGACTCGAATAGACAAAGTAAACAGCTTGAAGATCTTACAGGGAAGATGCGGGAATGTAAAAGGTAATTGTCTGTGTGTTGTGGAATCATGTCGTCTTATATGGAATGAGTTATAACTCTATCATGCATTAAAGACCATGAGAAGAAATTAAAACATGTACCGTCAATAATTTTCCACTAGAACATTGTATGGGTTAAATTTTCTGTTTATCAAACTTACCCGTCAATGTTATCGGTATTAGTTTATAATACCATATTTGGACTACTAGGACTTGTGTCATTTACATATGTTGATTTTCTGATCTGCATCTTTGGGACCTGTTTCACTCATTACTGATTTTTTGTGAACGTCAGATTGATTAAAGAATTTGATCTTGAAATTAAAGGTGAGGAAAGTAGAAATCCTCCGGAGGTGACCAAGCAGCTTAATGATGAGAAACAATCAATGGTAAGCACATCGGAACTTGAAAGTAGTTTATTTGACTCATTTGTCTATTGGCGACGACGTTGATTTGTTCTCAAGTCATGCAAGTTTTTGTTGATAAATCGTACTCGTAATGGTTAGTCAGTTTATCTAAAAACCCAAGAATATAGAAAATTAGTCTGTAGCTAGGGTGATGGCGATGATGATAATAATGATAATGTTATTCCACTCTTGACCTGAAGTTGCACATTCATTTTCCTGTAAGAACTTTTGAAGATTAAAGTACTTATAACTTAAAAGACAGCTCCTTGAGTATTATGATAGAGAAAATTTATCCAAAATGAAAGAATCAGTTACTGCAAATGCCAGGATAAAAAACGATGAGGAATCGCTCGCTACTACTAAGAAAGGAAAGAGATTAAATTCGAGATGCCAAGCTTCAGTGTCATAGGGTTTTATATATCATCTTATTTACTTATGATTGTAGTAGTTATATAGGAATCAGATCAATAGGATGGGTAGGAAAATTATTAGTCTCTGTTTGCCGTTTGGCTTGGCAGTTCATAGTAACTTAGAAGTTGAGTTATCTCTTTGGCTGCAATAGCATATTTTTATTATCCCTTGATAAAATTATTTTTGCATTTGTTTCCTGTCCCAATCATATTATGCACACACTATGAACCATATAGGTATAGTTTCTGGATGCTAGATTGCTGATGGGCTATGTATATAGTAGTATAGTCACAATTGGTTTGAATGATATTCATTCATCTATCTTTTACTTTACATACCGAATGGAATCCATCTGAAGTACACCGAACTCCTTGGTGCCCTGAGGAAGAACACCAATACATTGTAGCTGTTTTGTACTTATATTTTTCACTAATCCCTTTTTTTTTTTGGTTGCTTTGGCCTTGTGCAGATAAAAGAGTTGAACTCATATGTAGCGTTGAGAAAGACGTAAGTTCTTTCTTATAGTTTGTCTAAATTTTGCTGCCCGTGTGTTTGTATCAAATTCGTTTACTTATGAATGTGTTTGGTTAAACTGATTTCAAAGATCATATAAACTTGTATATGCTATAATATGTTGTTTGATATAACTAATATTTTATACGCTATCTAATATTCAGAAGCTGCTTTTTTTATATGATTCGCTGTAAATTACAAGCAAATTCTTTGCAAAATTGTGACAAAGTGTGAGAATTTTTCCTTATCGTTTGTTCTTACTTCTCTGTTGTTCATGTTATTGGGCTGTCAGGTACATGAACAATCTCGGGGGTAAGAGAGTCGAACTTTTTGACATGGAAAATGGTACTTATGACTCACAAGCTGATGAGAATGTTCGACTGGCATCAGGTGGTGTTTCATATCATTCGTTTCTTTTTTACATTTGATTTTTTGGATTTGATAAAAGGGAAAGAAAAATAACAAGACATTGCTATCCTGGGATACCTGAATATGGATACACATTAATCCCACACCCTTTTGTTTCATCTTTTGTGAGATGGTTTGTCTTATTTAATTTTTTTTTTCTTGAAATACTCAATCCTTGATGTTCTTTACTTCCACAACATAAATGGAAGATTAGACACCATCATAAATATCTTATTTCTCCCACAGAGCGACTTCACATGGAATTTATTCGAAATTCTCTCTCATTTCATCATTTAATATTAGAGCCTGTGATAGATAAAGTTGGATTTTTTTTTGGTGGGACCTTTTCACCTTTACAGCTTGCTAATTTTTCTTAAATAAATTTAGAAATGTCAAACCAGGAGCTTATTGATACTGGAATGAAGACGATGGATGAAACTGACCAAGCCATCGAACGCTCCAAACAGGTACAAGATAGAATTTTACGTACATTCTCGAAAATTATGTCCAGGCTGATGGTTTTCTAAAAACCCAGTGTTGTTCATAGGTCGTTCACCAAACTATTGAAGTGGGAACTCAAACTGCAGCTACTTTGAAAGGCCAAGTAAGTGCACACTTATCTTTTTATTGGCCTACGTGTGCTTAGTTGCCTTGACCACTAACATATACTTACTACCGTTACAGACTGAACAAATGGCCCGTTTGGTAGACGAGTTGGACAAAATCCAGTTTTCCATAAAAAGGGCATCAAAGCTTGTAAAGGAGATTGGTAGACAGGTAAATTCGTCTCTCTCTCTCTCTCTCTGTGTGTCTCTCTCTGTGGTATGTGAAAAAATAAATGTGTTTTCCAGGTGGCTACTGATAAGTGCATCATGCTTTTACTCTTTCTGATTGTGTGCGGAGTTATAGCCATAATTATTGTGAAGGTATTTTCCTCGTCCCATGATCGATCGTCTATTTTAGATTTATTTATTTGTACCTCTTTTCGCTTGTAATATTTACTTGCATTTATTATAGATTGTGAATCCTGGGAATGGAGACATAAGGGATATTCCTGGGCTAGCTCCACCAGTTCCATCAAGGAGGTTGTTGTTTGTAAGAGAAGAGAAGCATAATTTGGACAATACTTTATGAGGAAATTGTTCGTCTCTGGGCTTAATTTTTGTTGTGGTGTTAATTTTTTAATCTGCCTTGATTTGGTGGTAATTCTTATTTCTTATCACCATGTAAACCGTTTTACGGTTTGAGAATATATGTGTTACTCGATAGAACAAAAATGTATACAGCCGCTGTGGTGTACCTATTGTAACAATGAGATATCCTGTATCACTAAATTTGATTGCATCTCGTGCGTGTCTTATTAGTTATTACCTTATTCTGCACTCTTATATTTTTTTTTTCCCCTCCGCCTGATGTTTAATTAAATTAATTGGATTCGCATCTGGAAACGTGCAATTTCAGTTGGGGAAAAAGTTTGAGATACTGTTTCCAGTATTGAAAATATTCTTCTCTATAGTGATGAAAAGAATTTAAAAAATAAAAATTGTGATAAATATTGGGATTATGATTAGAATTATCGAGTATTTTGGTTCACCTTATACATAGAACTCTTAAAATATTGCATAAGCTTATTTATTTAAAATTTGTAAATTGTAAATTTTGTTTGCAATTGTTATTTATTTATTAAATATTTCAGAGATTTTTTTGGTCAGGAAATATATAAATAAGCCAAGTTGTTTTGCATATTATTTGTGTATTTGCTTGTGCATGACTGCATCAGAGCTTCATGCAAAAACTACTAGACATTTAATAATTACAAGCGTAATTAATTTCCTCATACATACAAAATGAACAAGCTTAATTAATTTCCTCATACTTGCAAATTACTAAAATGCCACTAATCACTCTCTCAAACTAATGTGGCAACAGGCAACCAGATATGTTTTCATCATAAATATTTATGAACATTGAGAGCAATTAAGTGTCAGAAAAAATGTGACATTTTCGTGATCAATGGAAAGTTTTAGTTGTTATGCTCCTTTCTTAGACAAAATTGATATAAAATAGTCATTGTACTGAATTAAAATCCCATTGACAAAATTGGAACCATAGAAGTTATAATATACTTATTGCATCTTTTCTTTAACAAATAAAGATAATACTAGTATGACACTCGTGTACTACACGAGTTGTTTGAAAAAGATATATAAAATATAAAATAATAGAAAAAAACACATGTTGTTGTATAACTATTTCAACTCTTTAAAATATATTAGAAAGATCATGTAATATTCTATAACTATTTCAATGTATTTGTATAGATATTCTAAAAAAATTTAAATAATTTATTTACCATGGTGTTCATCAAAATTTATTTTATTTATATTAAAAAGATCACGTAATATTCTATCACTATTTCAATGTATTTTTTATCGATATTCTAAAAAGATTTAAATAATTTATTTGGATTGAAAAGATATAATATATAAGTGGCTATATATTTTTTTGTAAAATTATAGTATTTTTTAATTTAAACTAAATAAAAAAATTATTGTTTACATTAATTATATAAATAAAATAATATATAAAGCTAAATTTTTTATTTTGATTTACACCATATAAAATAATATATAAAGCTAAATAAAAGGTATTTTTTTAAGATGTAATGTTGACAAATAAGCTTTATAAGATAAGAATTTTGTTTAGTTTGGAGTTGGAGGATTTACACGGCATATAACAATCCTATTTATTTGGGAGTTGGAGGGATCGGATTAAGCAAAATTTCTATTTATTAAGCATTTTATTTTAAACAATTAGGGAATGTATCCGAACCAAAAGCCCAAACATGTAATGTTGCCAAGTAAGCTTGTGAGGCAGCCATTTAGGCTCATCACGTTTTCAAATTATATTAAGAGGGGATATATAATATGTATCTTAATTATATACACTTGTGCATTAGCTAATTTGTCAAATAAATTGTTTAGCCTAATCATTAAAACTTTTTTGCCTTTTTGTTTCTCAGAAAAGGTAAAACACAACTAGACAAAATATCGAATTACAACGATAGGTTGCTTGGTAGACATATTTGTCCAACAAATTTACATACTTTCACACTCAAATATCATAATTAATTAAAAGACAATATAAATAAAATATCAATTTCATGGTATAAGTATGTATATATAAAATATAATTGTCTAACGATTAGGCAGTTTAACGGCAACATTTGTGTGAGGAGCGGTTCTACATTGAAAAGTTTTTTCAAGGATGTGTGTGTATACACACACACACACACACACACACACACACACACACATATATATATATATATATATATATATATTCTATATTAAACTTAATTTTTTTGTTTTAAAAAAAATCATGTAAGTCTTTCTACTCTTTATTTTTAACTACAATTCTTGTGAGTCACCTATAAATAGCCTTGATATTATTCATATTTTTTATTTTTATTCTATGATATATGTAAAGCAAATTTGATAAACTAAAGCACCTTGCAATTTGTTGTGGTTGAGGAAAATATCATATATATTAAAAGAAAATGAGGGTTAATTTTGGTTTTATCTTTCCATATTTAAACTTTATGAGCTCAATATTAATAGGTTTCATGACTTCAAAAAAAAACTTCACAATCCTAGTTGTATGTGGTTTAAAGCGTATACATTGGTATGATGGAATAAAATTTCGTAAGAATTGAATTAATTGAAGAATGGAATGATTATGAGAATGGAATGAAACATGTTTTGTCATTGATACGTTTAGTATGCAGAAGGAATAAGACTGGAATAGGATGACATTATCATTTTTTATTATAGAATAAATAAAAGCTTTTTTTAAAAAATAATATATTTTTAATAAATTATATATAAATATTTTTTTAATAATATATAAAAATAAAGTAATATATGTTAATAATATATAAAAATAAAATAATATAATTTTAAATTATATATAAATGCTTTTTTTAGTTTTATTTTATATAAGTATTTAATATATCTAATTAAAGAATAAATAAAAGATAATATATTTTTAATAATATTTAAAAATAAAAAGTAATATATTTTTAATAATATATGTTTTATTTTTTAATTAAAAATAAATAAAAGTAATTTTTCAATTTTTTATTTAAATTTTTTATTTAAATAATTTTATTTAATATATTTTAATCATGATTTATAATTTATAATATATGTTTATTTTTTATTATTATATGTTAATTTTATTTTTTAAAAAATTGATTCCTACACACGTGGGAATGAGAAAACCTTCCATTTACTATGGAATGGCTTACCCCATGGATATGGGTTTTGACATTCCCATTAAAATGGTCATTCTTTCTCAAAAAATATATCAATCATTGGATAAAAAATGAGTAAGGGAATGATCATTCTATTCCCATGTCATTCCTTCCTACCAATAATGTCATTATATTATATGTGTGACATTATTTGAAAATAACATTGCTCCCATCAATATATTTTTTAATCCGCCCCTGATTTGTGTACAACTTCAATCTTATTACATATATCATTAGTTCCATGCATATAAAGCATAATATAAAAAGGAAAATAAGCATAGGCACTTGTCAGTAAAAAACTAAATATTTCATTCGTACTGATATGTATCGTTTTAGCTCCCAAATAAATTGATGTGTTAAGAATTCAATTATTCAAGACATAAAGTATCCAATTATCCATAATCTCTCAGCTCACATATTATAAGAACTCTAAATATTAATACGTGTCAACAAAATAATGAATTAATTGTCAATAACTCCACTCACATTTCTTACCTGAAATTTGATCACAGCAACTTAGATTAGAGAGGAAAAGAAAAAATAAATAAATAAATAAATAAAAATTCAGGAAAAGGACCGAAAAAAGTGGGGAAAAGCCAAAGGCCCAAAAGATGGAAAAAGGTAGATGGAAATAAAGTCGAAATGACTAAGTACTTGTTTGGGAGCACTTCTAAAAAAGTCCATTTAAGATATGGACTTATCCAAAATGAATTTCTCCAAAAGTCTGCATTATTTACTTTTACAGAATAGACATTTTGGAAAAACAACTTATTCATAAGTCCATTGTTAATTTAGCACCAAACATAAATATTTATCCAAATAGACTTTTGCATCCAAAAGTCCATTTAAAAAATGTTTCTAAACAAGCTCTAAATTTGTAAGGACGCAACTAATAATATCTTCTCGACGGTTAACTAACTCTACGGGACAAATTACTCCGTGAAACTGTATAATCATTAGACAAGTCGATTTATAACATTTTCAACAAAGATGTATATTTATACTATAAAATATCATGCTTATTTTGAGTTGTCTTTTATAATATGACATTTTAGTTTTCAACTTAAAAATAATAAGTATATGATGACGACAAGATTGCATTAGCATATCTCGACAAATATGATTAACTCGTTTCATTAGTTTGAATATTATTCTATTTTTTTTATTATTATTTATATTTATGTGTGTATTTATTTATGTTGTGTGTTGGGCTTGTTTTAGTTTGGGGTTTTAAGTTTATGCAGGATGAATATTATAAATAACTGTACAAACAAACACTTCTCTGGCAGTTTTTATCAGATTTGAATGAAGAAATAATTGTTCTGTGTTCTGTGTTCTGTGTTCTTCAAGAACTTCCCCATCATATGCTACCCCCTGCATCATTTGGTATCAGTTAACCGGGATGATTCTCAATGCCGCCGCGACGTTGAGATGCCGAAATTGACGATCGTTTTCATCGTATGGACGATCGGATGCAATTGATGGATACTCGGGTTGCAGATTTATCTACTGGAATCGATGAAATTCGTCTTTCTCTCAATACCATGATCGGAGAGTGACAGTTGAACCGCGATGGGGGCCGTGACTATCGCGGGGGTGGCAGATGTGGTCGTGGAGGATGCGGGTTTGGCGGGGCCGCGACAACCGTCCCCACACACTCTGAATGGCAGTGATGACGATGGTTCGACTTGATCGGAAAATCCATTTGCAGACACACCACCACGGCGTGGAGGCGAAGCCTTCGGTCATCGCCGATTTCCCGAGCAGCAGCGTCCTATTGGCGGTTTTGCACCTGATGGCGACGAAACCCTAGGTCCCGACCGAAATTGGGACCAGCGGCGACCCGACGTTGGGTTTGCGCCGGTTGGAGACCGCGACGGTCGGCGAGATGACGTCAGTTTCGGCGAGGGTTTTCGCCATCCTCTGTCTCCCACGCGACGTGCAGCGGGTGATTTTCGAGACGCCAGCTTTCCCTTTCAGCATCACAAGGGCGGGCGTCGAGATTTCCAACGGCGGGCTGAGATGCGACGTGTCCTGGGTGATGTTGGCGGCGAGTTCCGCCGTGCCGCGACTGAGGATGTTGCCGGTCATCGATGGTGGGCGGCGGGGCGACCTAGGGCTGAGGAGTTGGGCAGCGATTTTGGGGAAAATCGTGAATTTCAATTTCCTAGCTGTGTGCGTGCTTGTGATGACGATAGAGGGTTTGGCAGATTTATTAATTCTGCTCCAAATTTCCAAGACCCATATGATGACTTCAATGGGCCTGGGCATGAGGCCCATTTTCGGAGGCAAAGGGCTGAAGGGGATTCTAATAGTTGCTGGGAATCTTCTTTTTGCGTTGAAATTCTGAATTTCGTCGGGGGGTTGGATGCTAGTGAATTTCTTGATTGGTTAGCTTCCGTCGAGGTTGTCCTTGATTTTAAATGCGTATCAGTCGAGAGGCGAGTCGCACATGTGGTCACTTGACTTAGGGGACGTGCGGCCGCTTGGTGGTTACAGTTACAGGGTGTGCGGCATCGTCAGGGCAAACCGAAAATAATATCGTAGTTGAAATTCCGTAAGTATCTTGAACGAGAATTTTTACTGTTTAATTTTGTCCGTACTTTATATCAGCGTTTGCAAATCTTCGTCAAGGACAACGTAGTGTGAATTATTATACTGAGGAATTTTATAAACTCTGGGCCCGGGTAGATATTCGTGAAACTCATGAACAGTTGATTTCTCGTTATATTGGGGGATTGCGTGTCTTTATTCAGGATGTATTGAATATGTTTACACCGGCTTCCATTTCTGAGGCTCATCAACGGGCTTTATTGGTTGAGCAGCAGCAGTCCCGGAAGGTGAGCACTTCTTTTGCGCCGTCTACAAAGGAGCCTCTTGTTCGATTTGAGTGCTCCTTCTGAAGGCCGTGTGATTGGCCCCACGTTGGGGAGTGGCAATCGGCAGTCTAGTGGTCCGTGTTGTTTCACTTGTGGTGAGCCGGGACATTGCCAGGCATAGTGTCCGAAGGCGAGAGGGTCATAGACGTTGATTGTTGACGAGCCAGACTCGACTACTTACGATGGACCTCCAATTTTCGATCCAGAGCCAGAGGATCCTGAAGTGAGTCACGCGCTTGTCTTTCGTCGGTCTCTTTTGTCTCCCGATTTCTCTTTAAAGGATAAGGTTCAGCGGCACCACCTTTTTGAATCCACATGCATCATTAGCGGTTGGGTGTGCCGTTTTGTCATTGATTCCGGTTCCTGCGAGAATGTGATTTCGAACGAGGCTGTGACGAAACTGGGGTTGTTAAGTGAGCCACATCCGGATCCGTATGCTCTTGCGTGGATACAACATAATGATTCTATTCAAGAAATCAACGTGTGTTGGTGACCTTTTCTATCGGATCCTCTTATAAGGACATGACATGGTGTGACGTACAGCCTATGGATTCTTGGCACGTTTTATTAGGACGACCTTGGCAATTTGATCGTTCAGTGGTACATGATGGACGCCTCAACACATATAGCTTTTTATTTGAGGGCGTTCGCATAGTCCTGCATCCGTTGTCATCCAGTTCTGGTCCTTTGCCATCGCCGTCTCCGGTTTTATTCGTTTCTCGCATTGAGCAGTGTAGGGAGTTATCCGGCTCGGAGGATGGTCGCTCGATGGTCTTTGATGTAGGTGATTTTGTCGACGGGATCGTTCAGGACACCGACGAGATTGCAGATTCAAGGGCGAATCCTCTCCACTCGGGGGAGAATGATGCCGACAAGATTGCATTAGCATATCTCGACAAATATGATCGACTCATTTCATTAGTTTGAATATTATTGTATTTCTAATTATTATTATTTATATTTATGTGTGTAGTTATTTATGTTGTGTATTGGGTTTGTTTTAATTTGGGCTTTTAAGTCTATGTAGGATGAATATTATAAATAATTGTACGAACAACACTTGTCTGGCAGTTTTTATCAGATTTGAATGAAAAAATAAATTGTTCTATGTTCTGTGTTCTTCAAGAACTTCCCCATCATATGTATATTTATAGAAAAATATGGTGTCTAACTATTAGACATGCATAACAATCAACTAATGATTTTAGGTATGGATTTATTAGAATGTTAGTGAGCTTTAATTGCAACAATCAAATAATTTACTTAAAATAGTTTCTCCCCATACATATATATATAATTAATAATAATAACATTATGTTTTTACATATTTAGATTTTAAGTATCATGTGGCTTTTAAAACATTTTTATGTATGATATTTATATATCAAAATTATGCTTTTTTTTTTTAAAATCTTCAAATCAATATTAGTTGCAGTGGACAAGGATGTTGTCTTCTTCACCGTATGGATAAATTATCAAATTCCAAGATCTTAACAACCCAAATAATAATAATAATAATAATAATAATAAACTAATTACGTGGATAATCACAGTGTTAAAATTACGGCGAATCAATATTTTTAAAAGTGATATTGTATTTTATAAAGTTTTAAATTTGATAGATGTTTAACTCATTCTAGAATATGAAGCACTTTAAAATATCGAAGCACACTTAAATTAAAAAAATAATAATTCATATTATAACTGTATAACATAGGAGAGAATAAAGGTAGAAAATAAAACAAAAATAGGCGTGGTTGGTAGTTATATATATTTTATGTTTTAAATCTGGGCCAAGTTTGACTCATAGTTGTATGAATTTTTTTCTTGCAGATAAAAAAATAATAATAAAATATTCCAAATTTATTTATTTTTTGGTCAAAAAAAGAAAAAAAAGAACGAGGTATTCCAAATTTCAATTCACTCAATATTCTATGAGAGGGCACCATCAGTCTCTGTCTACATGTTCCCATAATCCACACACTCACTCCCACCACCTTCTCCTACACATGTTTCTAGTCTGTCCTAATTATTATATACATTATTGTTTACTTACCATTATTTATTAATTTAATCTATTTATATTTTGGCCCCATGTATATGTTCAACTGAAAAGCTTATGCAAATTTTCAAGTCAGACTTAGACCGGAGGTTTCAGATATGAGGGTCTTTGAATTGTGGCCTTCAGTTTGCATGTGGTATTTGATATCTGACTCGTGTGTTGACATTCGAATGGGTTTGCTAGAAGCACATAATGAATTAGTCTATCTGTAGGTCCATGTTATAGTTTTTTACTTGTTTTTCTTCCATTGTTAGAGTCCAAGGGTGTTTGGTTTTCTAGTCTTCTTTATGAAGTTTTTTGTCATCTACGGTAGGTAGGAGTGTTTGAGTGTTCTTGTTACTCTCCTTGATTGACTGTGTAATTCCAATAAAGATGTGGATCCAGACTTTATTCTGGGTCTGATGATGCGAGTTGACATCTAAATTGTATTTTCTTTTCGAGTTTTTAATATAATTATCATTTAATTAAAAAAATAGAAAAAAAAGTGAAATTGGTTGAGGAAATTTTTGCCCACACTATTATAAAAATCAAATATTATGGTTATGGTTATAATGTATCTAATTTATGATGTTTATATAGTCATTTATAAAGTATCACAAATTCCTACAACACAATCTAATTAGATGAGTTGATCTATTATATTCTTTATACTATTAAATAGCAACGCATCTATTTATATATTTTATTGAAAAAATATGATATTTTATAATGAATATATATATATGTGTGTGTGTGTATGTGTGTGCTCCAGTGATAATTATGCTTAGTGAAAGCAATAAGAATACATCATAGCCATTAAATCTGATCATCCAACGACTAACAAAAATCCAAAAGTTGACACTCATTAAAGGTATATGGACATTTTACACATCCACATCCACCAAACCTAATTCTATCAGTGGGCCCACTCCCCACGCACAGAGCACGTGCGCGTGCCTGCACACACCCACATTCAGCCCATCGCATCGACCTCGCATCGGCTCACCACTGCCGCCGCCTACAACCATTGTCGATCCCGCCATCACTTTCGGTCCGTTGTCGTCACGCTTTCTGCCCACAGCCCATTTCTATCTCGCAGCCCTGAATGACCATCGTCTACGCCACCGCCTGGTCCGGCGTCCGGAACTCTCGTCATTGTCGTCCTCCCTCCGTCGGCCACTCCCTGTCATGTCTCCGTCACCGCCTTCCTCCGTCGTATAGCCCAGCCGTCTGCAGGTGTAGATGATGAAGATCAACCCTGATCGATCACCTTCAGCGCTGTGGCCGTCTCTTCTTCCCATCGCAGTCACCCAACTCACAGTCCCTTCCCTCAGTTGCGGTCGCCTTTCTTTCGCCGACTGCCATCGAAGAAGACGACCTGCTATCGTCACTTACTAACATCGACCAGTCGGTTAGAGCTATGACTCAGCCTGAATCAACTTATAATTTCCTATTAAAATCGAAACCCAAATTGATGAACTCGATCACCAGCGAGGTTTTGGCGGGCAGAGAACGGTCGGGAGGTTTACCGATGGCAAGGATGGGGCTGAGGTGATGGGGACGGACGTGAATCAAGTTTGGATTTGGGGGCTTTTTTTAAAAAATTTGATATCTTCTAGGGACTTATTTGCAATTTCATGAATTTCAATATATTGCATTTTAGTTCATGAGTTCAATTTTTAATTTATAAAAATTTAATAGATGCACAATAATGTAATTTAAAACACCCAAAGTATGTGTATATGCACATTACAAATATCCTCTCTACAAGTTATACAATCTCTACAAGCTATACAATAGGGATATACAAACTGAAAATTTCGATCAAATTTGAAATAACCGAACTGAACAAACTAAATAAAAAATATTTTTTTTATATTCTTATATAAATATATTATTACTTTTCAACCAAAAAATATAAAATAATAAATAAAAAAATTAAAAATACTAAATATATTTTTATAATATAAATAATATTTTATTTAAGTTATTATAGTTAATTAAGTTAACCAACCAAATAAACATGTAATCTTGGTTCGATTTAGTTTGATTTCAGATAACTTTAACAAATGCACAATTCTACATTATGAATTTATAATGTAGAATGCACAATAGTGATAGGCCATATACACAATAATGTAAGAGATTGCATTTTAGCGTAGCGCAAATGACTAAAATAGCCCTGAAAAAAAAAATCAACTTTTCCCACGTTTTTCGGTTTTCACATTTAAATTTTCGGTATTTCCGTTCGATATCGACTTTATTTTTAAAATAATCAAAATATTCGTATCAGCCGAACTATGTAATNTCTTCCGATCTGGAGAAGAAATGAATGCACGTCCCAGCGCGTTAAAGGCAAATGAACTTATAATCAGTTTGGTTAATCATTATGCATTGTCAAACCTCAAACATTTGATGTATAAAATAAAACCGTAACATTGCTGTTGAATATGATTACTGGTTAAATCGTCAATACCAACGGATATAAATAAAAGTATAAACCTTTTATTAAAAACGTCACCACCTAAAGAGAGTTCTAATTTTGGGTCTAATTTTACTTACGTGGCATGTAAATAGACCTAAATCTTGGATGAGATGGACAAAAATATATGAATGAAAGCAACAAAATTCACCACAACGCAAAGAGACTAAGTCTATACTTAGATCTAAAATAGACTTAAGAGTAGACCATGTCTCTTTTTCTTGCTGCTACATCAGCAATACACAGTCCACTTGCAACTGCATTGGAGTATATATTTTTCTAAATTGAATCTATTTCCTATGTGGCTTGTATATTTTTTTGAATGAACTTAAATCATTGAGAATGCTCTAACTCATACAAAAATTTGTGAAAGAATAAAAATTAGGCACACACCAATGTATCTATACACAAATTTGTGAAATAATAAAAGTTAGGCACACACCAATGTATCTTCCGTGAAGACTGACTGATTCTGACTTCAACAACAACTAAATCATTGAGAATGCTCTAACTCATACACAAATTTGTGAAAGAAAGAAAAATTAGGCACACACCAATGTATCTATACACAAATTTGTGAAATAATAAAAGTTAGGCACACACCAATGTATCTTCCGTGAAGACGGACTGATTCTGACTTCAACAACATTCAGTTTCAGTTTTCCAAATTCAAGCTACAGTGTGAGTTTAAAACTTTAAATATGTAATGACACAATCCGAAAATTCTGCCGAATTTATTGTTTGTTTTTTTCACCGCTTCTTTATTTTTATCCCTGGTGAAGTTGAACAATAATTGAGGTACGAACCAGTAAAGTTTCAAAACGTGGCCACCAAAATTTCTGGTTTTGCACCCACCTTCCCACAAAGATTCTTTCTTGATTACAGGATAAAGTTGTTTCTGTTTCGTTAAATCATGTGCCGTTGTGCAAAATAAATTACAAAGTGCAATTCTACAATAACCATCACCACCATCATCATCGGTTAAAAGAAAAAAAAAAAGACAAAAGAAACTCTGGCAGCCATGGCTCACTGTAAAAATTTCGCAGATCAACTTTTACAGCGAAGTGAACTTGGGACTATACTACACGATAGATTCCTTGAAGTGGGCAATAATTAAGTTGATATAATATGCCACTTGCAAATCTGTACTACGTTTTCGTTTCTTTCTGCCCTTTTTGTTATTTATTATTCCTTTTCTTGTGCTGTTGTGTACGATGTTTTCTGGTTTTATCAAAAGCAACCGTAACAATATTCAGGCCCATTTCGTTTTCCTTCTTAGCTTTTCCTTCCGTTTTGGCCTTGCATCTTTTTGGGTTGGTACAAAACCCGTGTCCAAATATTCTCTCTCTCCCATCTGATGCTTAATCGCCGGCGGCGATCTCTCCCGTAATCAGATCGATTCTCAGTTCCATCTCGGCTCTTGTCTGAAGAAAAAAAAAAAACTACCTTTGTTCTTCGGATCAAAGGTTGAATCTTTTGGTCGATTGAGAAGCGTGGCTGACTTGAGCTCTGTTCGGCAGTGGCTCCAACTATTAATCGAAGCTGTTTGTGGTGATGGGTGTGTCGGTGGGCTTTTCTTTGTTTTCAGGTGTTGTTGTGAGGCCGATTGAGGAGTGATTGTTTCAATGTACTGTTGTTTGAGAATACTTTGAATAAGGCTTGTTCTTCTCTCTCTATCTCTCTATTTTTTTTTTCTCAATTTTGTGTGTATTTCAAATTCACATGATATGGAGACCAAGTTTGATGGGAAATTGCATCACTTCTTTGGTCCTGTTGTCTCTGATTTGGGGAAAAGGAGTCTGGAATGGGATTTAAACGAGTGGAGATGGGATGGTGATTTGTTTTTGGCTGCACCTCTTAATTCTGGGCCGTTGGATTGTAAGAGCAGGCAGCTCTTTCCCATAGGATCGAACAATGGGCCATGCCCGGAAGAACTGATGCCGAGCCCTGAGCAGGAGGATAGGGATTCAGAGAAAAAGAAGAGTATTTTCGATTTCGAAAATGAAGAGGCCAGTGGATCCCTGAATCTGAAGCTTGGGGGACAAGTTTGTCCAGTCATGGAAGGGAAGCTTCCAGATGATGACACCCTATTGCAGGGTAAGAGCAGTAAAAAGCCGAAAGTTGTGGGCGCCGTTTGTCAAGTTGAGGACTGCAAAGCAGATTTGAGCAGTGCAAAGGATTATCACCGGCGGCATAAAGTGTGTGATGTACATTCTAAGGCTACATGTGCTTTAGTAGGCAATGTTATGCAGAGGTTTTGCCAGCAGTGTAGCAGGTCATTATTTTTATTTTAATGTTTTAAAATAAAATATCTAGCATGATTTATCCTTGCAGTGCCGTGTTTTTTCATCGTAACTGGTGATTAACAAGACTGCCACTGATTGGTATCATTTGTATTTGAAGGTTTCATGTTCTAAAAGAGTTTGATGAAGGCAAGAGGAGTTGCCGTAGGCGTCTAGCAGGACATAACAAACGGAGGAGAAAAACGCACCCAGAGAATGTAGTGAATGCTGTCAATAACAATGACGAGCAGGGTAGTAATTACTTATTATTCAGCCTGCTAAGGATACTATCCAGTATACACTGTAAGCATCTAAGCTGATTTTGTTCTTTAGCTGTTGAACGGCATTTTTTCTGAGGGATAAATTGATGTATCGTGAGTTTATGCGTGTACCACAGTTTTTTAGCATCCAGTGCTTATTTAATTGGTATATACAATGTTTGGCATTACCTCATTCTGACTTAAAGTTTAATCAGGTTCTCTCATTGTTTATGAATAATGGATACTCTGGTGTCATAGATATAGTGTAGCGAAACCTAGATAATTACAAATATATCTCCCTATTCTTCATGGGAAATTGCGTGAGACTGGAAATCTTATGTAATCATTATATAATTGGTAAATGGTGTTATTTTTTTTTATTTTTATTTTTTTTTTTGGGGAAATATGTCTAATTATATGTTCATTTCTTATTCTTCCACCAAATTCTGTTTGTCTCTTTGCTGCTTTAATTGTTTTTTCTCTTTTGTACCTTTTGCATATTCCCATGATTTATGGGGTTCTTATTGCGCAGTTTTTCCTATTTGTCATTTGCAGCCAATAGCTCTGATCAATCAAAAGATCAGGATCTGCTGTCTCATCTTTTAAGTAACCTTGCAAATCTTACTGGTGCAACTATCGGCGGTAATAATGGTGGATTCCCTGTATCTCAGGACTTGCAAAACACAGGAACTCATTTGGGGCCCGGTCCAAAGGTGCCAACACAATTAACAAAATTCTAAATCAGTCTTAATAATATTGAAATCATCTTCAGATTTCCTCTCATCTGCAGGATCTTTGTACGCCTACTGGGCCTGTTGTGTCAATACCTACTTCTGATTCGAAACAAAAACGACTTTCAACCAAGGAACATGCGGCTTATGCTACAGTAGGAAAAACGAAACTGAATAACATTGACTTAAATGATGCGTATGATGATTCTCAAGACTGCGCAGAAGAGCTTACAAATGCCTATGCACCAGAAAATGTTGTTAACATGCCTTGTACGGGCCCTTTATGGTTGTATAAGGATTCTCAACAATCGAGTCCACCTCAGATTAGTAGGAATTCGGGTTCCACATTTAGCCAGTCACCTTCTACATCCAGTGGAGAGACACAGGTCCCAACTCATCTTTTATGGGTTTTTACTTTTTAGAGAAAAGAATAAGAAAGTCAGAGTTGTATTTTTGGTTTAAATTGGGGTTTTTATGTAGCAGATGGGATTTGCATTTGATTGGACTGTGTGCTTTTAGGATTATAACAGGTTTCGGTACTAAATATATTGCTCATTACATGTGAACATGAATTTCAATTTGATATGCAGAGTCGGACTGATCGTATTGTCTTCAAACTATTCGGGAAAGTTCCTAGCGATTTTCCTCTGGTCTTGCGGAAACAGGTAGGCTTTTTTTCTTTGGAAATAAAAAAATTCCCATTGTTTTTTTTATTATTATTATTATTAATCTTCATGCATCTTGTCATAGAAGAAGATCTAATTCTCTGAAAATGGATTTCAGATTCTTGATTGGCTGTCTAATAGTCCTACTGATGTAGAAAGCTACATTCGCCCTGGTTGCATTATACTGACTATATATATACACATGGATATATCCAGCTGGGATGAGGTGAGTTTGATATCACACAACGAATAGAAATGTAGTTATATCAAGTTTCTGCTTATACTTGAATTATGCAATCTGATGTCGATAAACTGTGTACATTTGTATCTGCTACAAAACTTCAGTTTCTTAATTGGATTATGCTCATAAATTGTAGCTTTGTTTATCTTCCCTTGCTTGCAGCTTTATTGTGATTTAGCATCCAGTTTGAGGAGGCTTCTCGATTCATCTACCGATCCATTCTGGAAAACGGGGTGGATATATACTCGAGTACAACATCATGTCACATTTCTGTATAATGGTATATTCAATCTTCCCCTTTCTTTTGTCACCTTTCTACTTGTCATCCATTTTTTTTTTTTTTTTGGTGATGAGAAAGTTGACGATTTTTGTCATGAGTGCAGGCCAGCTTGTATTAGACACGCCCTTACCTTTGAAACACAATAGAAACTGCAGAATATCAAGTATAAAGCCAATTGCTGTTACAGTTTCCGAGTCTGCTCAGTTTTCAGTCAAAGGATTCTATTTATCTTGTTCTACCTTGAGGTATTCTTTGGTTTGGTTTAACAACAACATGTTCTTTCACGATACACTCAGTAAAACAAAGAGTCTGATCAAGTTTTAACCAGCTGTTTATCTCTCTAGGTTTCTGTGCACATTGGAAGGAAATTATCTAGTTGAGGAAAATTTTGCGGATACAACTAAGGAATCAGATTCTTTCGAGGAGCATGACGGGTTGCAGTCCTTTAGTTTCTCTTGCGTTATACCAGATATAGTTGGAAGAGGATTTATTGAGGTGNTACCAAAAAAAAAAAAAAAAAAAAAAAAAAAGAAAAGAAAAAAAAAATTGTTTAGTTTTAATGGTCTCACTCAAACGAACATATTTTAGGTCGAAGACCATGGTCTGAACAGCAGCTTCTTCCCATTCATCGTGGCTGAAAAGGACTTATGCACTGAAATTTGTAGTCTTGAATCAATATTTGAGGGTGATGAATCTACTGAGGAACCAGATATTATTAGAAATCAAGCTTTGGAGTTTATACACGAAATGGGTTGGCTTCTCCACAGAAACCGACTAAAGTATCGGTTATCAGGTCAAACCATAAGCGGCAGTGACCAGAAATCGTTCTCATTCGAACGCTTCAGATGGTTAGTCGAGTTCTCAGTCGATCACGACTGGTGTGCAGTTGTCAGAAAGCTCTTGAATATTCTATTTGATGGCACTGTAGATTTAGGACAAAAGGATTCAAATAATTTACAAAGGCTGCTGGAGATCGGCCTTCTCCACCGAGCCGTGAGGAGAAAATGCAGGCGTATGGTGAAATTTCTTTTGAGTTACTGCCTGAGTGAAGTTTTGGGCCTGAATAACCACTATTTGTTCAGGCCCGATGCAGTTGGGCCCGGTGGATTGACTCCTCTTCATATAGCCGCCTGTCTTGATAACTGCGAGAGTGTAGTTGATGCATTGACCGAAGATCTCGGAAACGTATGCTCGTTTATCTCTTTTCTTTCATTTTATATATATATTTTTTTTTCATTTTATATTTTGGAGACATGGTTTTGCTACTCAAACCTTCTCTTTTGTCTTCCCTCAGGTGGGAATTAAAGCATGGAAAACTACTAAAGACAGCACTGGACTAACGCCTCACGACTATGCAAGCTTGCGCGGCCATCACTCGTACAACAATCTCGTTGATAAGAAACTCAACAACAAATCGGAAAAAGAACACGTCATTGTAGACATATTCGATATAGACAGCCAGAAAAAAACCGAGAAGGCAAGTAAATTTGGTGCAGCCTTGGAATGCGAGAACAAGAATGCGATGATGAGTTGGCACAAGAAAGAGTGTGGACCATGCAGGGCCAAGAGGCTGTGGTTTAGCCAAGGCAAGTGCTCAATAGCATCATCAAAGTCCTCGGTTAGGTTATACAGGCCGGCAATGGTGTCGATGGTGGCCATTGCTGCGGTTTGCGTGTGCACGGCTTTGCTTTTCAAGAGCTCGCCTCACGTGTTCTGTGTGCTCCTCCCCTTCAGGTGGGAGCTACTCAAGTACGGGTCCCAGTAGGACGATTGCCGCGTGTATATTTCATAGTTAATAATTTTGCGTGCGATGTTCGGGTCGAGTTAGGGGATGATCGTTAGTTGTGTTTTATGTGTTGTGTATTTGTTGTACTTTATGTTTTTAATCATAATACTAGGGAGTTGTACGTGTGATACACGAGATATTTCATAACCATTCTTGCGATTTTTTATCCTGCTTTTGTGGTAGATTTTTATTTTAGATTTTATAAAAAACGCACAAATGTATAAACAAGGAAGAATGAAAGTTAAAAAGTCAACTAAAAATGGGATGATAGATCTGAAGATCGTCTATAACCTAAACTAACAACACTAGAAAACGCACACACAAAATGACAAACAACTATAAATCTTCAATAATGGAGAATCCCCGATCTCACCGGGATAATATACACACCCAACCGGGAGAAAATATAACCCAAAACACAAACAAACACACCTAAAGAATTAAACAAAAAACAAAGGACCTTCCCGCAACAGTCACACCATGCCCATCACGAAGCACTAGCAGAACCCACAGCCGACCACCTCAACATCACAGCTCGAGAAATCGCTCCCAAAATTGCCTAAACGCCTAACAGAAGCCAAAAACCGCGACCTTGAACCACTCCAAGTAGACGACCCCTACTCACAGCCGGAGAAACAACAACCTCACCCCTACACCACCACCGCCCTAAACCCGGTCAACCACTAGCCAAGATTCGACAGCGGAGCCACCAATCAAACCCCACACCAGGGAAAAAGGAGTACAGAGAGCAAGAGCCACCGCTCCTCAGCCCTGTTCGACCCACTGCAAGCAGCCAAGGCCACACCATGCCTACACTGCAGGTACAACTAGTAAATTTTCACAATTACCCTAGAATTTGGGGTACTTTTGGTATAAGGACAAAATATTCTGCATATCTAGGTAGAAGTAGAATATAGTTTGACTATGTCGATTATCAAATGGCCATACTTGTTGATATTAAGTCTGTGGAACATTTTAAAGGGTGCAAACACCCTATGAGACTGCATACATTTGTTGGTGGTGGGAGTTCCATTTTACTGTCAATAAAGAGTGATCTTCGGAGTTTGTGGCAAAGATAAATCAATAGCATTAGGGTGGTTAGTTTGTTTATTAAAGAACGAAGTGAAAATTCTGAAATTGTTAATGCAAACGAAGTTGTAAAGGAGGTTGATGAAGAAGATGGTGATTAGACTTTTGAGTTAGAGTATGATAGTGAAGTTGATAAGCTGGATGACATCTTGTTTGATGGAAATGTGAATTTTGAGGCTGATGGTGAGGTTGGTGGTGAGGGTGAGGCGGAGGATAAGGTTGAGGCTGAGGAGGTGATTAATGTATCTTTTTTTATCAAATTGTCAAGTACATGTTTTCTTTTTCGTGAGTGACAACAGAATGTCACATTTGTTGAAAACGTTCTTTTTCGACCAAATTGCTAAGTACATGTTTTCTTTTTCGTGATTGACAGTATAATGTTTCGTTTGTTGAAAATGTCCAACTTAGTGTATTATTTTTTAAATTTTGCCTCCATCATATGTGCATGTGCACAAGATGTACTGTTTATAGTTTGGATTTTTTTTTTTTTTNTTCCGTAATTTTAACCATTTTCACGTAAACTTACACCACGCAAAACAAAAGTAATTGCATTTTCAAAGATCTTACAGCAAGGATATTCTTGCAATTTCAACATAATAAAGGGACCACTTTTAATATTTTCCAATAACCGGAAAGCAAAAAATCATTTGATTGATGAATGAATCTGTGAACTCGGGTACATCATCGGAGATGACGGCAGGCAATGGTCTGGCACCGAGCGTCGGCGGCGGCGGCTCTCAGGCGTACGGCGAGGCATGGTACTGGGACAACCGCTACTCGCAGGACTCCTCCACCTTCGACTGGTATCAGAAATACCCCTCCCTCGCCCCCCTCATCCGCCTCTACGTTCCTCGCCGCCACCCTATCCTCGTCGTTGGTTCTGGAAATTCGGGTACTCCACTCCTCTGTATCGCTCCTTTTTTTCTATTTTGAAGTTTAATTGCCGCACCTTTTTAAATCTTGATCTAGAAATTTTCCTAGCGAGACAAGTGAGTTCTGATCAATGCATTTTCACTGATTTTATTATGTGACTACAAAAATGTATCTTGTTGCGTTTGAAAGCTCATATTTTATTTGAATCCTGGAGTAAGACTGTGGCCTTCAGCCTTCTGTCTTCCATTTGTTAGATTCTGCAGTGGCCTATATGTTCATGGGACTTGTCAATTGATCCACAGATAGAAAACCTAACATGTTTATGTTTATGCACTTTGTTTACATGTTTTTCCCTGTATTTTCTTTTCTGTTAGAATCATGATAGATGATCTTGCTTAGCTTAGGAATTTCGTGCGAAACTATTTAATAAGAAAAAGCAGTCTGGTTTGTAGATTTGTGAATTGAACGTAGTGACAGTTGATCAAAATCATAAAATAAAAATCTTTATGTTGCACAAGGGATGACCCACAGAGTTGGCATTTAAATACGAAATGGAAACAAGAATATAATCAGGCAATTTGTTTTTCTTTATTTTTCCCATTTTCGCTTATCTGGAGAGATGTGTTTCTTTCTGCAGCCTTTAGTGAGGGCATGGCTGATGATGGCTATGATGAAATTGTCAATATCGACATCTCCTCAGTGGTGATTGAAGCAATGCAAAAGAAGTATCAGAGTCGCCCACAGCTGAAATGTATCCTTAATGGCTCACAAATAAGTTGGGCAGTTTTAATTGACGTGCATGTATGAGTTCTTAAATAGATGAATATGATGAGGCATAGAAAGATGAGTCAAATTATTTTACTTCCAATTAGTTTTTTTATACAGTTGGATTGTTACTTATTTGAAGAAAACAAAAAGGGGGCATTTTTCCTTCATGAATCGCACAGGACATTTCCTTAACACCTGAGCAGATATGAAAATGGATGTACGAGATATGAGTGCTTTTGGTACGAGGTCCTTTGCAGCTGTCATAGATAAAGGTAGCCTTTTTACCAGAATGTGTTTCGGTAAATGATTTTGCATCAGTATCTAATGCTTTCTGGTATAAATATTCTTCCAGGGACGTTGGACTCCCTCTTGGTGAGTCCCTTGTATTGTGTTTTGGTTTTCATGTTCCTTTGTTAAGTCTTTTTGTTAGTTGAGATGGGTTTTTTTTTTTCTTTTGTTCTGCAGTGTGGACAAAACTCACAGCACAATTCTTCTAAGATGCTTGAGGAAGTCTGGAGGTATATTAGCAACTCAAAATTCATTGGCGCATTATATAATTCTCTTATTTTAATGTTGTTTTATCCATTTGGCGCTACTCCTAAGTTGACGCAGTTGATGACAAACTATAGGGTTCTCAAGGATAAAGGAGTATATATTCTGGTAAGTCGTGTCATCGTGTTTCTAAGGGAAGGACAGAAAAAACAGAAAACAAAAAGGCAACCAAATTGCTTTTATATTGTTATGAAACTTATTATTTGCATCTTTTTATGCTTTTCTTGCTCTTACTTGAGATTTCGATGTATTCAGATTACATATGGATCACCAAATTATCGACTGCCAGTATTGCAAAATTTAAATTGGACGATCAAGCTGCATGTAATAGGTTGGTAGAAACAGAAGTAGAAACAGAATTTGTAGTCATAATGGATTTTATCCTGAAGAGTATCTGTTTGAAGTAGTTGTGTTTGCATTTTAACGAGTCGACTTTACATGATGACATGCAGAGAAGCTTCAACCAGGAAATCATAATAATAGTTCAAATTTGATCCCAGAACTGACCTCTCCTGTTCCCATTCCCTTGAATGTGGATGAACAAAGCTTCCCAGAAGCAGCTGTGGGAATAAATTCCAACGTGCACTATATTTATGTATGCATAAAGGTTTGTAGTACCGTACTCACAACTAATTTGTGTTACAATGGGCGGATCAAGAATTTAATAAAGGGGTAGCCTGATAAAACGAAATCATTGATCAATTTTATTTCCCATAGTCCAATTATTTTCCAAAATATATATATATATATATTTTTTTACTTGTTAGCTGCTTTTATAACTCACTCATCTTTTGGTTCAGGATGATTCAGGGACAGGGTGAGGAATGACTCAGTAATAATGGAAGAACGATATAATGTATTATATATATGCCACCTTCAGTTATTGTTGTTTGTACTAGATTTCTGTTGTATTTTTGTAAGAATGATGGTGAGTTTCGTTGGTTGAGGATGATTGATTTCAGATGAACATTTGAATATGTTGGTTTTCTAACTGAATATTAAAATTTTGACCATCTTGTAATAAGTTTGATTGGTGAAATTTGTGCTCATTGTCCAGTTTGTGTTCGTGTGTGAAAATTGAAATGAAAATATCACATACTAAAGTAGTGAAATATTTTCGGGGACAAAGTATTGCGATAGGTCAAACCCAAACTGTCTCATATGGTGCCAGTCAGACGGTTTTTTATCTTTTACCAATTACCAAATATTTTAACCGAAGGTTAAAAGGTAAGACTCATCATTAGATTCAAAGCCTTCCATCATTCTATCATATAACAGGGTGTTTATGTTCCCATCTACCAAGGTGAATCTATGTATGTACATCACGTTAAAAATAAATGGATATTAATAAATGTACATAATTTCATTTATGAGTAAGGCCGTTATATTATTTTTTCACTCCGCTCAAGCTACTAGCAAGCATACGACTCGGTTTACATTGACAAACAAGGTTTGAAGAAAAAAAAAAAAAGAATAATAATGTGTGTGTGTGTGTGTGTGTGAGAGAGAGAGAGAGAGAGATGAAATGATGAAATAAGTATGAGAATGCTAAGCTCTTTAGCTATACATCAACTGAATTTCGAATCAGAACCAACACACAGCAGGCATTATTACTATAATTACAAACAGCATCCATCACACAAGAAATTTACAAGAACACGTGATTTTAAAATCCCCTTCCACAACCCAACAATATATATAGATAGATAAGACAGACATATGAAATCAAGAAAGTTCACATTTACCTTTCAATCAACTCAACAAATGTATCTACTGCAATCTTGGTATGATATCAGTGAGATTCCTGTTGTTTCCTCACTCTTCATTGCAAATGATTCTGTTTACGGATTCTATTTCCTGCCAAAGACAGCAGCAGTTATGTTAAATCAGTCACTATGATTAACCATACACTAAATCATAAAATTGCATTTTAAGTTTTGCTTTATTAGTACCATGGCAATTCCCTCCCTCATTCGAGCAGTTGCCATCAGGTCTACGGTGCTGAGTCAGCTGATTATTGACTCTCGATTGTGGTTGGGCCAACCTCAAACCAAGACCGTAGTCAAATGGCCTTGTCGAGCTGTTCTTTTGGTGCTGATTACGGGGCTTTAATTCCTGCACGCTCAGTAGCTTTTTCACCATGTCATCTAGCTCAGCAACCCGCATTTGTAGATTATGTTTGTCTATCTAAAATACATTTATAGAACAGGTGGAAACATATGTTAGCCTTCATTATGACATAGATGGTGGGACACTTGAGGTTTAGCTTCATTATATTCAATAATCTTATTTTTTGAAATGAAAATGCCATGCATTACGATTTCCGAAGATCACATTACTTACAAAATAAGAATATATGTAGCACATATGTGTTGTACATATGAACATTATAAAACAGAAATTGGTATAAACTATATACTCTCTTTCAATTTACATGTAGTTCCTTTTTGTTGTTTCATTCTATGTGTTGTTTTACATTGTCAATGGACCTTGTTTATATTCCATATTACACCCCTTCCGTTTCGTCCCTTAATAATTTCCCTATTTGTACTAGTTTGGCATCTTGAGAATGGAAATCATGTTTTTANTGGAATTTATATTAAATAAGGTTGATACAGTCATTTTGTCACTGAAAATGGAACTTTTATTAAATAAGATTAATAGTCATTATTCCTACTGTAATTATTGTTCAAAATCCTTACGCGTTTCTAGAACATAGGGAGTTCTAGAATTTTATTGGTGATTTTGGAGGAAATATAAATCTTTAGGTAATTTGATTTTTTTTACCAAACCTCATGGGTATTTCATGCAACTAATATCTTTAGGCATTACACATTTTCGTGATAAGCATACTCTCAAATATACCTTGAGCATATCATTTTGTGCACTCAACAGCTGGTCTCGCTCTTGAAACTGTTCTAAAGCAATCCGAGTGGCAAGTTGGTCTGATTTGTTTCTGTCTATTTCGGTAATGCATCTGCAATAAACAGTATCAGTACTTCCTATAAATAAAAGGAGTGGATTTAATGAAAATCCACTAACCCAGGGTCCCACAGAAACTGAAGAACAGTTTTTTTTTTTTCCTTTTTAAAACGATAGAAAGAACAGTCTGTAAAATGTAATAAACTGAGGGGAATCGCTTTAACTTCTAACAAGCCGTAAATATTTAATTGATCATTTCACGTAAACAGTATAATGGTATATGAACAATACAAATCACCTTTCTCTTTGTTCGAGTAAATCCTCAACTTGACTCCTCAGGTAAAGAATTTCTTGTTCCTACTCGCATGAAATGTACGTAAGACGCGAAGAAAAATGAAAAGAAATGTCAAATAAAATGGATCCTGTAAAAACTTTACCATTGAAGCAAAATGTTGTTTATGATGTTGAGCCTCCTCAATTAACTTCTGGAGTTGATGATGGTCAACAATATTCTAAAGAAAATCAACAAGCGTTGTACACATTAGATTACATAAAAAAAACTGGTCCAATACAGTTGTATAAGTGAGGTTGAACTTACAGTGTAATTCGAGATATCCAATTTAACACTGAGTAAATCACGAATGACATCGTGTGTCATGCTTTCAGCAGCGGCAAGTCTAGTGTTTAGCATGCACACCTGAAGCATTGGGACAATCATGTGCCAGTTAAATTGGATCCACAATGGGAGAAAAGTAATGCACAATATTGAAGGGCAATGAAGGCCAACAAAAATGACATATGTATTACAGAAGTAACAGCAGGCAAATATTTATTCATCCCTTCAACCACTAACCATATATTCCACATCCCATAAGGTTGCATATCTATCCAAAGGACTTGAACTATTTAAGATCAGCAAACATGGACATAAAGTCTAAGGGTAAATGAACCCTTTGTGAACAGACGATCATCTTGATGAGCGAAAATAGTTTCATTACATTACCTCTTTATATCTGCTGGCTGCAAGTGCCTCAAGCTCTTCTATACGAAGTTTAGCACTTGATAATTCATGATCCTTCTCTTGATTCATTTGATGGACCAGACCAGAAATGCATCTGAAGGGTGAACTTGAACCTCTTGTCCTTGCTGACTCTTTAACAGACCTGTCTAAGGTTGCCCCACTAGATAAATTTGATGTATCTGTTTTAACTTCGTGAAGCATTGCTTCCAAGGTCTTGTACTGCTCATAAGACGACAATGAATTATTTCAAACGAAAAAAATATTCAAGGTAATCAATAGACTTAATATCAAACAAGGACTGATTACCAGACAGACAAATCTGTGTTTCTTTTGTACTGAAGAAAATGTTATTGACCACTAGATCCAAACACTTCACACAACGGGAAAATTATACACCCAAAATAGATCAAGTTGAGGTTACTCTATTACCCAAGGTAGGCTTCTGAGATCGTGTTCCTAACAACATTCGAGATTACCTTTTGTTGATACTGTGATGCTTGAGCTTCAGCATGCAAAACAAGTTCAGAAATATAATCTTTGAATTGTCTTATCTGCAGGACTTACCAAATGATTTTATTAGTATACAAGGGGAAATAAAAATCTTACAATAGATAGCCAATTATTTTAATAGGATCCAACCTCCTTAGCTTGTTTTCCGTTTTCCTCTTCAAGGAATCTTACTCGGATGTGAGCATCATTATTTTCCATAGATCTGACATGCAATTCCCGTGTAGAAACAAATTTAAGCAAGTTAATTATTTTGAAGCTTATTAACAATATTTTGTGAGAAACCGAAAATTTCTTATACCTGGAGAGATGTTCAGGCAGTGCTGTGCTTGAGCTTTCAGAAGTCATACTTTCAGTGAAGTCCTCAATAGTAAATAATCTACGTCTAAGTGATTGAAGTTCCAGCTCTAATGAATCCCTTATCAACCCATGGTTCTCTACCTCTTCTTCCATTTCATGCACCTTGAAATCCAAATATAAAGATAAATTTACCTCTTACATTCTTAAATTTAACATTTTTACTAGATTACACAATGGACTTACTTTCTTCTCCAGTACGTTTATGGTGCTCTCAAGCTCCTCGATTGACCGTTCTAAAATTTTGACCTCCTCTTCTTTTTGTTCAGCATACATTTTACTGCTCTCTGACTCCTACAAATTCTAACTTGGATTAAGAACTGATCGTTCAAATTTCACAATCTCAAAAGACTTGCAATATAACATACCTGACGGGCTTCTACAGCTATAGCTTGGTTCTCATCAGCTAGAGCACACGCAAAATCAAGTTTATCTTGCAAAGAAGTGAGCTTCTCAACAAGTTGGTCTCTTTCTGCCACCACCTCTGCTAAAGCATCCTCAACATTGTCCACTGGAGATCCCATTTGTCTCTCCCTTGATGAAGACGCCCGCAGAATTTCTCTCTCTAAGCTTCTGATAGCTTCTTGTTGATCCCCTAGCAGCTGCTCTGCTTCTGAGTTTTTCAGATAAAGATTTCTCAGAAGATCTTTCAACTCGGCATTTTGCTCTGACAAAATATTTAAGGCTTCTTTTGCCTGGTTCAGTTCAGAATTTGAGTTGCATAAATCCTTTTCGCTCTCAGACAAGCGGCCTTCAAGCTTCGTGTTTTGAGTGAGAGCATCATCAAGTTGAACCGTTTTTGTCTTTAACTCATGCTGAACATTGCTCATAGCGACAATCAACTTTTCAAGTTCATCCTTGATGTCCTTCCTGTGGGAAGCAAATTCTTGGAGAAGACTGAAATCGAAAAGTAGGCCTTTCAATAGAACATCTTTACGTACCAACTCTCTCACGAGTTCAGAGTTCTTATCGACACCATCACCATCAGAGAGGTTAAGACACTTTTCCTTTCTTGACAGAGATATAACTTGATGCCCTTTACTTTCATAATTCAAGGGTTGGACACCTGAGTTATCATCTTGACATATAACAAGATCATCTGCAACTAGAAAATGTCCTTGGAGTGTGAGTCTATCAGAACTGGAAACTGAATTTAGCCTGCTGACTTTGTGAGAGAACTCTCCCATTTGGCATTGTAGCACAAATGTACAGATGTCACTCTGCATTACTTTGCATATTATTGCTTCCAAGGATGGTATGAAGCTACCACAGAGACTTAGTATTTCTTTAACAACTTGAATGGCATCAGTATGTGCAGTCTGAAGCAATTCCTCCATACCCGTCTGCATCATAAGAAAACATTCTTCCAGTGAAGACAGAATTTTGCATGCTTCTTCTAAGCTAAATTGGGTCTCATCATGCTGTTCTTTTTTCTCGACAGAAGTATTGGTATAAGCTAATGTTGGATTTCCAACAACAATGTCTGTGGGACTACCCAGGGCATTATCAGATACCCTGTTTTCACAAAAGATATATTTGTTATCTTGATCATCAGTAACCTGGCCATTTGTGGTCGTGGGTTGAAATTTTGTAAATTCTTTATTTCTAGTTGAGACATCAGACATACTAGAAAGCTGAATTTTCTCTATGATTGAAGTATCCACCGGCTGCTGAGATTCAGTCAGAGCAATAGCTGCATCCTTCAAGCAATATAATTTCTGGTCCATTTCCAGCATAGTGTTTTGTGCGTCTTCCAAACTCTTTTGCAGCAGCAAAATGGTTTCCTCTTTTTCGATACATATTTTAGCAGCCCGCTCAACTTGTTCACTAATCCAATAACTAACATTTGGAAAAGAGGAGGAAATATTTTTTATTTCTCGAGAGGCATCCCGCAAGGATTTAGAACCATTCACTAGAAACGTGGTTAGCTCCAATGTTGCCCTTTCCCATTCTATGTGAGACTCATAGAGTTCAGTCTCCTTAGCTACCACAGTGTTTCTGAGACTTAAATTCTGTTCTGCCATGGAGCACAAGCATACTTGAAATTCTGACTGAAGCCTATCTATCTCCTCCTGTAACTGAAGGATTGTTCTTGAAGTTTCCATCTCGACTTCACTGCGTACCATTTCAGTTTGGTGATCCTGGGATACCCGTGTTTCATGATCATCCATTAACCGCCTATTAAATGTCTGTGCTTCCTTGAGATCCTCAGACAGCTTTTCCAACTTTGTTTGCCAAGCCAAAGTCCCAGATATTTCATAGTTCTCATTTTGGTTCTCAAGTTTCCTCTTTTCAACTTCCATATTTTCTAACATTCTTTTCAAATGCTGATTTTCAGACTGAGCAGATTCTAGTTCTTTGACTAGCTGGAACTGCTCCAGTTTCACAGTTTGTATCGAACATTGTGGTTCCATCAGCTGTTTGTGGATGTTTCCATGCTTCATATGTTGGAGATGTTCAATCTTCTCATCTTCTTTGCCATAGATGAAGTTATTCCCTGAGAGACTGTTAGATTGCACTTCATCTGAACAATCACTTCTCAGTAATCTATCATCCACCTGCGAAGAAGATAGAAACTATCTAGGATAATTCAGCAATAAAAATGCTTCTAACAATAAATTTTCCTCAGTTGTATTTACTAAAAGGGTATTAATAGAAATGAGCTCTTTGGGTGCTCATTATTTTATCTATTGCACTGGTTGCAGACTTACAGTAAAGTCCTAAGATATGTGAGAAAATTACTTCAAAAGGTGTGCATTTGTCCTTACTGAGTTATAAATATCTTGGTTACAGTGCATCTCCTCTGTGACTTGCTTCCGTAGTTCATCAACTTCCCTGCAAAACACAACATACAGAAAAATGGTAACAAGTTAATCATCTGATTCAGGAAGAAATAGAACCCTGAACACAATATCAAAGTTCCATAAAGAGTGGCAATGGTGAACCTAAAACAGTGGTAAAATTCAAGACTAACGCATTCTACATTAATTTAAAAAAAAAAGGAGGAGGAAAAAATAAAGCTGAAAACCATTAGTACCTAACACCAAGTGAATAGAGTATATAAACACGATGAAAACTGGCAAGCACAAAGAAACGAATGAGAGGATTTGCAAGATAAATCAGAATTCATTTCAATGTCTCAACTCAACAATCAAACTAGATAATAAACTGGTAAAAGAGAAAGAACCAACAAATGTACTTTACTGAAACTGATCAAGTGAAAAATAAAACGACATAAATTAAGAAAAAAGATTATCAAAACTCAAAAGACGTGCAGTTCAAAATAATACTCACCTGACTAATTTAGAATTCATATCCTTGCATCGTTTCAACTCTTTGACAGCATCAGTTTCCTGCCATTTGGGGAAATTATCACCACAAATAAAGATCCAAATTTTTAAATACTCGCATCAATAAAAAAGATAGTGCTACCTGGTTCCCATGCAATGGTGGGATCTGATGGTGAGCATAGCATTTTTCAGCTTTGAGTGATTCCATTAACTTCATCAAAACAGGACAACAGAATAAGAATTTAATCACAGATGAGCTGTATTGAAATGATAATAATTCAACCATACCTTAATGCGCAACTTTGATATCTCAGAAAGCAATGCTTCTCTTTCACCTTCGACATAGGAATCTTGAAACCTGAAACAATTGGAAAGAGAAAAAAGATGTAAGAAGTACAGCTAGATCCAATCAGAAACATTAGAAATGTATGCTGGGTACTACTGTTTGATTTGCTCTAGCAGTTTTATATTCTCCGATGCTAAGCGATTGACTTCTGGATTCCTATTAATTTTCTCCTGAAGTAGCAGATTTTCCTCTCTCAAAGCATTATTTTCATCCAGGTAAAATTTGTCAGCTGATATTAAGCCATCCAAGAGTGACTCAAGGCGTTTTATCTTTTCTTCACGGAATTCGAGCGTCATTTTACACTGACGAATTTCTTCTTCATGTTGGTGAGCCTGCAATAGATTCCAAAAATCATTTATCTAGAACCCCCATGGTATGAAGAAGAGCAAAAGTGACGAACCTTTTGACTTACCAAGCAATTTAAATGCGCAATTTCAGCTTGTAGTCTTCTGACTTCTGTCTCAGCCAACTTCTCTCGTTGTTGAGTACCATGCAAGGTGGTGCCCAAGTAGTGCTTCTGCCATAACAGTTTAACCAAATTTATGCATTCCTCTAAAATGAATGGAAGAAAAAATGTCACTCGGATTTAGAAAGTACCTTCATATCTACTTCCTTGGGAATCTTATGCCCATCAAGCATATTAATTCCATCGATTTGATCATGACTTTCAGAAATATGGCCGAAGGGGGTTTGTTCAATTTTTGGAATAGAATCTGTAATATCCTCAGAATTTTGCTGGTGCTTCATCAAGAATGACAACTGATCCTGTTCCAATAATATTCTAAATGACAAGCCCAGGTGTCAAAAACTACACTTGTATTGTTATTTAGTAGCTTTTACCTTTAATTGTTGGATCTGCTGCTGCAATGCAATTACACCTCCAGAAGCATCTTCATTTATTTTAGCCTGGAAAGACAAGTTAAAATGGACATCACAGTTTATATTTTTTATTCTAGAGAGAGAGAGAGAGAGAGAGAGAGGAGCTTGATTAAAACTTATACGTTATTCTGGATAAGCTTCGCACGCTGTGCAAACTTCAAAGTGCTTAATGTCTCATTTGCAGAGCTGCAAAGAAGTAAAAAAAGGCAAATCCAATTTTTTTCTTTACAGAAAAATCACTTGTATAATTGCTTCAATATTATCCTAGCATTACCAAACAGATGGGCTGACATTTGCAATAATGGTTGTTTTGGAATTTCCACCAAGAGAATCCTGTATTCAGAAAGGCAAGTGTAACTACAAAACTCCATATACAGGCTCAGTGATAAAAATTGTTGAACTCCACTTAATGGTTGAGCTTCGTTTTTGGCCAGAACTCATTTATCTCACCTGAAGAAGAAATGTTAGCCTAGAGTCTCTGTAAGGTACGTGTCGATGTTTCCCATGTGCCAAATCAACTAGAGACATTATAACCAATCTGAACATACAGTAACAGAAATTAGTGTCCACTGAAATGGAAAATGAAGAGCAAACAATAAGACATAATAATGTCTTCGAGATGTAAAGAAAACAAATAGATGTTATTTCATTTTTGTTCTATAGAGTTGGTGAACTAAAAGATATCCACAAACTGTAAACAACGATGTAGTGATGTGAATCTCTCGTTGTCAATTCCTGAGTCAAAATGGTGCTTATCAACAAGAAGGGGGTGTATTTTGTGAAATGTATTATTATATATTGTGTAACAAAGATTGTGTTCCACAATAATCTTAAAGAAATAATTATTCAGTATTTTCTATTAGATGTTAGAAGCTTAAACCTGTACAATATTAGCAGTTTCTCATGTCCTGTGAGAAATTTTCACCTATACTCACAGACATAATAAAGTAGCCTAATTTCTGAACATAACACATGGAATACCACCTCAGAAAGGACATGATGTATAGATAATGAATGATGCTACTGAGCTTCAAACCAAATAGACAATAAAAATGTAAACTTATGGGACAAAGAACTATTACCCAAGGGTTGATAGCGATTTGTTAATATTAGCAGCCTCTTTCAAGCGATCTCCTTCGGCCCCTGAGCTCTTCTGCCTAATAAAGCTGAGATGTTACTCTCAAAATTCATCTACTGAATTTGATCTTATTATTCATAAGAGTGGCTGTTACCTCTCAGAACCAGCCAAGTCTACTAAATTCAATCTCCCAAATCTAAGGTGGGCCATAGAATCTTTCTCCCAACGGCTTTCAACAACGCAGGTGAAGACACTATGGGATCGGCTGCTCTCACTGTTCATATGAGTTGCAGCTATCTTCCTATTTGCAGCTCCCTACACAATGATATTGTCATGCTAAGAAAGTTTCCAAAGAATGGAATGGAACATCCTAAATCAAAGATACTAAACTTAATGAATCACCTGCTGCAAAAGATGGAGAACATCATTAACTGTTCTGACATTGCACTCTGTAAGGTTCTCAACATATACCCCTTTCTTTGAGTCTTCTCTAATCTGAACTTATCAAGAGGAGAAATTAAATGTTTTTATGAAAAGAAAGTGGGCAAAAAATAGAAAAAAGCAAAAAAAAAAAAAAATCATTTGACCCTCTAGAGTCAATCCCGAATACCTGAAGGTTAATTGAGGAAGGCTCAAGAAGGTCCGTTATCTGCTCATTGTATATCTCTAGGAAGGAACATTTGCAGCTATATGCCAATCTCTCATGCTTCCTACTCTCTTTTTCCTTCAAGATAGTCACAACATTCAATCTTTAATGTAAAGGCAGGTAATTTAATATCCATAGACCAAATAAAATATTTTCAAAGCATACCTCTTTGATCCTTGTGAATAAATACTCGAAAATACGTGGAGTGATTCCACAATCGTCGTGGAGCTTTCCATCCATCTTATCAATCTCACCCATCATCGTGTATGTCTTTCCGCTACCTGTCTGCACAACAAGAATCGTACACTTTCTAATGTTTCATACGACCATGTAAGTGTGTTCCAACTGCTAACCTTCTTCAACAAAACTTACCTGCCCATAAGCAAACATGCAGCTGTTGTACCCGGACATGCAATTATCCACCATGGGCAATCCAGCAACCCTGAAAAGCTTTTCCTACACAGATATCAATATATGGGAAGTCAATACCCAAATAACACGAGAGCAACAGCCTGAGAGAACCAGTAAACATGAATATCTATGGTCTAGGGCTACGAGTCCAAGCATACGCCAATGATTCAAATTTAGATAACATATATGTTTCCCGTTTACTGTTAATTTTTACATACCGAATCTGCTTAAAAAAAAAACACATTTCTGAATGAGGACCAATCATCATAACCAAAGTACTTAACAAATATGCACCTGTGATATAGTTTCACAAGCTATATGATCAAAAGTGAATCTGGTTTCCGGGTGGCCCTGCCAAACTACTGAATGTGCACTCTTTTGCCTCAGGCATCTCCCGTGTCCTTGGGATGCCACCTCAGTACTGTTCAAAGGTCTTATCCGAATCAAAACCTTCAAAGGGAAAAAATATATATATGAATAACAATACCCATCATTCATGAATCGTGAGGTTCATAACTCCTACAAATGAATATGAACCTTAATTAATGAAATTACTCAAAAATTTGGATACACAAAGCCAAAAATAAACCTGCACATTGTGGTCTTTCCAAAAGGAGGGATCGTCGTCAAGTTCAAAACTTGGAACATCAGCTGATAATAGTTCGGGAAGCGATGCAGAAATCCCCCGTGGAACCCTCGGTAAAGCGCCTCCCCTTCCTCCGCCACTACCCAACTGAAATGGAAACCTTGTGAGAGCATACCCAGAACCAGAGCCAGCAATGGAAAACCTTGGCCCGCTTCTAATCGCTGTGTTCTGAGCCGAATTGGGTTCTGAATTAGCCGGTTTATTTCTGCCATGAAGCTTGGGAGTTTTCACAAGTGTAGAGACAACCTGAGCTTCCATATTCCCGTCCGGTTTTCTTCCAGCAGAAGCTTTTGACGATTCCAGTTTTTCCGGCACCGGATTTTTCGACTGACATTGAGACGGGTCGGCAATGGAAATGAGCGGAGCTCGCGATGGAACCAATGGAGTCTGATTGCACGAACTCTCGAATTCATTCTCGTTCGGTGCCTTGCAGTGGCTCGCCCGAGCTAAAGAACCCTCTCTCGACATAATTCGAGCTTTGATGAGCGAAAGAGCAAACAATGGAGGTGGAATGTGACGGAGTCTCGAGAGTCAACGTGAAAGCATGCGAAGGGGGGCTCAGACGAAGTCCACGGCCATGGCGATTACCACTGTGGAGTTACAGTTGAATTGTCCGACAATGCTTTTGAGGAATGGGGAAAGGGAAGAAAGATGGGGAAGAAAAAGGTTGGCTTGGAGCTTGAAAAGGCTGGTAAAATTAAACCCCACTTAGGAAAAAAATAATGATTAAAAAAAATAGAAAAAACAAGCCCGCTTCAAATTCAAATTTCAATTAGGTAGGTCTCGAGATAAAAATACAAAATTGCTTTTATGGTTCACCTTAGTTTTATATATTTATCATTTGACCCCGAGTCTTTTATTCATTCCTTTTTTTCTGGCAATTTTCTCATTCAAGATTTTTATTTTTATTCTAACATATTCTTTCAGGCTAAGTTTGGATTGAAGGATTTACTAAGTGATTTGAAATTCAAATATTTTAAATTTACAAGTTCAAATCCTCATGAATGTTGGGATGGTAATGTAAGTTGGAGGATTCAAATTCATACTAGATGTTTTTTAGTCATTATTCTGAATAATTTAAATGACTCATCAAACCTAGTCATTTGAAATCCACTGTTTATCACCGTTGACGACCACGCCGTCCGCGATCATTTAGGTTCATCACCACTGCGAGTCAATACCATCGGTGCGAGCTAGACAATTGATTTATAATATTTTCAATATATCCATTCAAGAAGTGTGCAAGTAAAAAAACTTTACATTTCAAAAATTTTAAAATCAAGGAATTTCAAATCCTTCAAAACAAACGGAGCTTCAGAGTTTAGTTCATATTCTTATGTTTGTGTGGTTAGTTTCAATATTGAAGAGTTATAGTCTCTGATGTGAAATGTTTAGTTCTAATTGTCTTGCATCTTTTTTTATTTTATGTTTTAGTTGTTTTTTATTATCTTGGATGTAATCCAAGATACAGGCCATAATCCAAGATACAGGCCATGTGCTTTTATTAGTGTATTTAGTTTTAAAACAACAGACTAAATAAAGCGAATTAGAATTCATAATTTATTCTACTACCTAATATGGCTTTTATTTGGTTGGACTAACTATTAGTCTATTAAACTAACATTTTTTTTTTTTACAAATATACATACTTCATTAGAAAATGTAATACTTTAAAAATAATATAAACAAAATTATGATATTTAAAATTATATGTATGTATTTTTGTTCACATGACATGAATAATCTATCTGTCTAACGGTTAAACTATCTCACACAAAAAAATAAGAGTATGATATCTAATATAGTTATGCATTTTTGTCCACACAGTGTCCTAACGGTTAAATCGTCTCACACTAAAATCTATATTTAGTGTCCGTATACCATATCAAGTATGGCTTCCTAAGAATGTCGCAAACTAATTCTCATTAAATGAATACGTACCATCGTGAAATAATTATATGCAAGTATATAATATACACATAATATAACTTTGTCATAAAAGATTTAGACTGCAAATTCAGATGTAAACAGGACTAGATATAGAAAGTGAAGTATTTTGTTTAAGATTCTCTCGAATAAGAGAAAAAATTCTCTCTTCCTGAAATATTGAGTCCCGCTGGTGCAGACTTGTTTTATCTTTGCTTAGAGCTTAAATCCCTTCTCGTTTCACTCTTCTTCGCTTTTTTCTTTTCCCCTTTGGTTTTGGTTTTTTTGTTCTAGGGTTTCTGCTTATCCTTCTACTTTGTTGGGTTTTGTAGGTTCTTCTTGTTTTTGGTGTTATTCACTAAGACTACTGTGAGATAGAGGTTTATGGAGGAAGATCTTGCCACGTAGTTGCCGCTCTCAGAAAAAAGAAGCAGAAATCATATCTCATGATTGAACCAATGGATATTCATTAAGTTCAGAGGAATGTCGACGCAACTTGTTTGGGAAGATAATCAACCAAAAGAGAGCAAATTTAATCGGGCTGAAGAGCAAATCAGGTATGCACTATTAGTCAAAGAATTGAGCCCTAATTACGTCCAATTCCTATTCACAAAGTTGTAAGATAAAATCAAAGTAGCAAAAGGCAATTGTTTGACGTTTGAAAATCAATTCTTAGTGTTTAGAGAATGGAAGAATGATCTATCTGTTGATCATGAAGACTTCAAGGAACTCGACATCTTTGTGCAAGCGCGAAACATCCCATTAAATTTGGTGTCTACTGAGGTTGGGCTCAGAATAGGGAGAGCATTCAAAAGGGTCAAAGACGTTTCAATCCCTCAGGAAGGATTATTGGCTGGTAAATGCATTCGCTTATTGGTTACTCTTGATCTACAACAACCAGTTTCGAGATGTGTCAATATTAAACTAGGAGAAAGGAAAATTCTAGTAGAGTTCAAATATGAAAGGTTAGTGAGCCTTTGCTGCGATTTTTTGGATAACTTAGATAAAAATTGTGAAAAAAGAAACTCGGATATAGCCAAAGGCCATATAGTTGAAGGAATGTTTGGTGACTGGTTGAGAGTTGAAGATTCATTCTTCTCAGGTGCCCCAATTCAGTCTATAAACGACAATGGAGTTAGCTTCCTATAAACGACAAGTAAAAAATATGAATTAAAAAAATTATTTTTTATTTTTTTTGGTAATGAGATAATATAGTATTTTTTACTTGTCTTGTATAGAGGGTTGGATCCGTTGTAGGGATTTTTTTACTTTTCTCTTGTTTGATTCATAAATTTGGATAAGAGGGAAAGGAAAATAAGTTAGAATTCCATCCCCTCTTCATTTTTGCTCCCCTAAAAGTGGGGGAATTTGGAGGAGAGGGAAAATTTAACACACTCAATTACAATTTTACCCTTATTATATATAATATTTTAATTTAAATTTTAACATTATTAAGGATATATTTGTCATTCTAACATTATTTTCCCTCCCATTTCATTATCTAACCAAACAAGGTTTAACATTTTCCATCAACTTCCCTTTAACAAAATCCTTCCAAACAAGGTAAAATTATTTTACATCACCTTCCTTTCTTTTCTTTCCTCTCATTAAAATCTCTCCCCTCTCTTTCTCTTCATTGAACCAAACATACTCTTAGACTTTGAATAGTCGTATTCTAAGGGGGTAATTGGATATGAATTCAACTAGTAAAAAACTAGTTTTTTTTAACTATAGTTAAGTTTGAAAAAAAGTAATATGGTTAGTTGTTAGGGGATATATTAAAATAATATTTAAATTAAAATAATTAAAGTTGATTTGATGTAAAAGTAAGAGAAAATGATTGGAAGTGATGATTAGTTAAAATTATGTGAGTGGGTGAATAGTGAATTAAAGTTGATGTGATGTGTAATAATAATTGTTTGATATTATTTAATTATATTGATAATATTGAAGATAGTGAAGTTGAGTTAAAGTTGAGTTAAATTTGAGTTTTGAGTGAGATTTTTACTGTACAACTTATAAACAATCACGCCCTAATTAGTTGGTTGTGTCAGAAAATTAGATTATTATTAAAGTTACTGCAATTCTGTAAAGCACTATAAAAAATGGGATCGGTCAACAAATTCGAAAAATACATGCTTAAGCTTAACAGTATTGGAGGGTATTAATTTTGAAAACCACTTTCTATTCAAAAAAGGCATCATTAATTGGCTAGTGGCTCTGAAATTATATTGATATATTGTCAACCATTATTCATACACAGTAATACAGATGCACTAATGGTCAAGTTATGCTCTAAATACTTTGTATGTTATAATGAAGACAAATGTTCTTATACTTTTACAAAGTTAATGATGATAATAATAAAATTAAAAAAAAATCAATGATTTGTTTAAATAACAATTACTATGATTTTGAGATTTTCCTAATATATCCTGTAGGAAATATTATATATTACGTTATTCAACATTATCTGCTAGATACACCCATTTCAATGGCTGATGAGTATTGCGTTTTTCTAAATATGCTATTTTAATGTTAATATAATATTACATTTTTTAGCACATTCTCCATAATGATGAATCTACTTACTACATTTTTCTTTCGTGTTAGATGTTAATGACTGACAGTTAACTAAGAGATGTTTAAATCATATTTTTTTTATTATCTCAAATGAAGTTTCCTAGAGTAATAGTGAATAATATATTTGAAAAGGTAATTTGTTTTTGTTCTTTTGAATTGGTATAAGGTTCCATTTTAATAGGTACTCCTGGGGATAGATCAAGTGGAACGGGTGTATTAAATAATATTTGAAATTATAATTGTTCTTTAAATGAGTAAAAATGTATGCCAATTACAAAATAAATATTTGATCCGAAATTCCAATTATCTCATATATGAAAAATAAAAATTAAGCATACTGGATAAATTTTATTATTCTTTTTATTGAAAAATAAAAAACAAATTTAAAGAAGGAGAAGAAGAAGAAGAAGAAGGAGAAGAAGAAGAAGAAATGGACATAAATAAATTGATTGGCAAATATAGTTCAAACAATTAATTAAATATTGCAACTCCCTAACAATATTAATAATATAAAATTTACATTAATAATCTTAAAAATTGTGTACTACTACTAGAGTATTTTTGGTGATCCAAAAATATCAAGAATCCATTACTATTTTTATGATAGTCATAAATTCAAGAAGCCAGAGTTATAGATTGGTCACACAAATGCACAATATCAAGATAAATTAAAATTGTAAGAAAAACTATATTCTATTATTTTTATTGTTGTTGTTGTTGTTAAATATTCTAACATCAAGGAGCCAAATTTGTAATGTTTGACTTCTATAGTAAGTTAAGTTAGAATATGTGGAATGTTGGTAGCATTAGGATATGATAGAACATAGGGAATGTTAGTAGCATTAGGATTAAAATTTAAGGTCTTCTCCTATAAAATACAAGTCCCTCTCTCTCATACGAAAATAAAGTTTTCAATTAAGAGTTATGTGAAAAGATTGGAGAGTACGGAAACAAGAAAACTGGAGAAGACTATAATTTGGATTCATTGGAGAGAAAAACATAGCATTGGAGAGTACGAAAACACGGACTATAAGCTGAACTAATTGGAGAGAGAAATACATTACTCCCTCCTATTCATAATAAGTGTCATTTTGGGAAGTTGCACACTAATTAAGAATAATTTTTTTGCCAATAATAACCCTCATTAATGAAGATAGAGATTGATGTTTTAAAAAAAAAAGATGAAGAGAATATGAAAAGACGTAGTGTATTTATTAACTAGATGAGGGTAATAATGGAAAAATATGTACAAAAGATCCAAAACGACATTTATTTTGGTTAATAGTTGATAAAGCCAAAATGACATTTAAAAAGAATAGGAGGTAGTATTAGAAAGTACGAAAACAAGAAAATTGGGAATGATTATAAACTGGACTCTTGTAAGTTCTACGTGCAATTTAATTAATGCAAAGATTCATATTACTATATGAATTGATAGAATTACATGTTTAAGGTTTATTCAATCTCACCTAATAGTTATGAATATGCCTATTAAATTTCTTACAAATATACATTTAAAAAGTGATATGTTAGTTTAACTTTAATCTATTGTAATAAATTAAATTATATTTCTGTTAAAATAAATACCTGCGAATTTTTAATAAATTATAACTACATATAAAGACCATTTTTTTTTCTAAAAAAAAAAATCAAATCAATGATAAATTGATACGTATGCAACCAATTTTGCAAATGCATGTAATGTCTCTTAAATTGAGAAAGGTAAGTTTTATTATTGAATGATACTTGGCCACCCGATGAATGGTTTGAATATTTGATTTAAAACTGTAAATTAGTTTCAAGGGCAGTCATTGCCTTAAACCATCTAGTTTATCCAGTATTCCACAAAGTTTAATGTAGTCCAAACATGACATTCAGTTTGCCGAAAATTTATCCTTTCCGTAAATACAGTTAACTAAATTTAGAGGCAGTTTTTAATAGCCGCAGATTGAATAGCGTCCTCTTTGTATAAATAAATGCAATTTTTTCCATCACCAAAAAACTATAATTCTTGAATTTAGCTCACAGGTTTTCTCTACAAATCTTGAAATTGTCCCACATTTTTTTAAGAGAAACGAAGGACGTTTTGCAGGAATCTATCTTTTTGTAAGCAATCAATTAACGACCTCATTCTACTCTGAGTACCGTGTTTTTCTTCTTCTTCCATTGATCATCAAAACCTGTCTCACTTCTTTTGTCTTTTGTGTATTTCTTGCAGATACATTACAGCATATGTATGCCTGCCTAAAATTTCCCTAAGAAGTCCTCCCGTTTCTCTTTTTTCTCTCTTTCTGAAAATACGACTCCAACAAAAAGCAATAAAGAAAAAGGTAAAAAAGAAAAAAAAAAAAAAGTACACGTCCCGTATAAGATCATGGTTGAAGGAGGAATTACACGTGCGGATAAGACCGAGTTCACCGAATGCTGGAGAACATCATGGCAGACACCTTATATCATGAGGCTCGCCTTGTCAGCAGGCATCGGTGGCCTGCTTTTCGGATACGACACAGGTACTAACCTGCAATTTTACATATTGTAACACCTCAAATTGCATTTAACCATGTATGATGCTATTTTTACGGCATAATGATTTCACCTTCTCCTTCAGCATCATTTTTTTCCTATAAGTATGTGGTGGTGATGCTATTTTAAAAAAAAAAAAACAAAACAAAAAACAAAAAACAAAAAAAACTAATTCACTGCTTAAATATAGCATCTTACATTAAAGACCTGGTTATTGTTAGAATTATATCCTCCTTATCTCATATATAGAAGTAGAACCACTTCTATCTTCAACAATCTACACGCTATTCATTATTTGGGTGCAGGTGTTATTTCCGGTGCCCTTTTGTACATAAAAGAGGATTTCGAGTCTGTTGATAAGAAAACATGGCTACAGGTAAAATTTAAAAACC
>BKCP01004483.1:387264-417783 GCA_008636005.1 Striga asiatica | reverse complement strand
TTTTTAGAAAAAAAAAAAAAAAAATATTAATGAGTATAAAAATAATTTTGAATAATAATATTTTTTTTCTTTCATTTCATGATATATAATAATTTAATATATGAGGTATATGTTTATTTCACTCATTATAAAATAGTTGTAATTTTTGAGTTTATGTTTATAATTAAGGATAACAAAAATTTAACATATTCGAACACTATCAATATTAGAATATTAACTTGTGAATTCTTAATAAGAAGCCCAAGCTCATGTACAGAGCTGGGTGCCCCAAGCCCACGTACTCGTTTATGGGAGCACAGCTCTGTATATGAGCTTGGACTTCTTATTAAGAACTCACAAGTAAGGGTTATTAAGAACTCACAAGTAAGGGGACGTGTTGTGAGTTGTCCCACATCGTTTATACATGGAAAATAAACTCACCTTATAAGTTTAATGGGCTACTCCAATCTTCTGTTCTACTCTAGTGTAGTGTTTCCACTACTCTGGAGTAGAGAATGCCAAAATTAAACTTTTATTTCCAGTAGTTCGCGCTATTTTTTACTCTGCATGAAATATATTATTACAAAAAATATAATTACAACAATAAAATCAAAATTTAAATTTTTAGGTATAGTAGAGGGAGACGATGAAGTTTGCTCCAAAAGGTTTGAAAATCCCTTAAAAAAAAATCCAGGTAATACAACAATGAAGTGAAATCAATGTTGGGATCCTCATCGTGGTGTTGTTCGGCCCCAGCATCGTCATGCTGATCCTTCTGGCTTGATGATGACATTTTTTATTAATAAAGGTGTTATAAGTTTGCGCCAAAAGGTTTGAAAATCCCTTACAAAAATCCGGGTATTGCAACAACGAAGTGAAATCAATGTTGGGATCCCCATCGTGGTGTTGTTCGGCCCCAGCATCGTCATGCTGATCCTCCTGGCTTGATGATGACATTTTTTATTAATAAAGGTGTTATTAAGGTGGAAGATTACTCCAAAACGAGATGAGCCCTCATTCTAGCGCAAAACTGTTATATAAAATTGTAACAACGAAATTGATATTTTGCAAGAAAAAAAAAAGGTGATATTTTAGGTAGTCGTTTGTCGAACTGAATTGCAATTCGGTCTTTTCTCTGTTATCTACTTATGGGTATAAGTACATCTCTTTTATAGTGGCTTATCGGCCTATTTATATGTCAAGACAATTGAGTATTGTGTGTGTGTAGTACAACTTTGTGTTGTACAACTGCTTTTCTATTTTTGAAAAGTACACTGCATTTAATACCTAATGATAATGGTTCGAATCTCCGCTATGATCGACGGTTTGCGATCTTGACACGTGTACCGGATAGCTTGGAGGTTAGCGGTCTTGTCAATAATTACTTCCCGTGAAAGTTGCAGAAGATTGCGCAAAAAGAAACTCGGCATCCCTTAAGTGCAAAAGATGATGTCTTTGGACTTTCTGCTATTCGGTATCTACCGGATGGATCTCGCATTATGTCATTTTGGCTCGACCGTTGACTGTGACACGTGTCCTGAGGGGATTGGACGACGAGTTGGATGTCAACAATAATGTTATTAAATATGAAATTTCCATACTATTGAATTTATGTTTTGCTAAAATAATTATGCACAAATGAAAGCATAAGATACAAAACAATTATGTACGAAAACAAAAAATGCATAGGATAAAATATTACACACATACATTTGTGAATGTTTTGCAATTAGTTATTTGTTTCGGTTCATTAGTTCGGTACAACTATTTTCGATTTAGTCCGGCTCGATTTGATTCTCGATATGAATATCTATGAATCTCCAGAACCACACCAAAAAAAATTCGGTATGGTACAATTTGGTTCGGAGATAGTCAAACACTCAACAGATATGTTTCGGTTCGAAATGAATTTAGTTCGATTTTCTTCGGTAATGTCCAAATCCCGTGCTCAACCCTTATAAAAAACCGTAATATTCCAACTTCTCCTCATTGATATATTCACAAAATCTAGATCTCCAACAAAAAAAGTTGATACCTATTACTTCAAATTTTCCAAGCATTTTAGTTAGGCATTGCCCCCATGCTGCAACACAACTAACAACATCCAATCCAAGTACTACATACAAAAAACTCGTCACTCAAAACAGCACCACAAAAAATCTCATCTGCTCAACCTCACACGCTGCAGCACCCTCACAAACTCCACAAACATGGAGAAATCCAAACCAGACATCACCCCCCCACCATCCGCTCCTGAGCTCGTGTTCTGGCACACCACCAAATCGAACCCCCCAAACTTCCTCGACAACTCGTCCAGTCTCCCTCCCGTCACCTTCTTCACATCATCGATCTGCACAAGCTCCCCACATTGCCCACTGTCCTCCCACCACCTCCTCACCACCCTCCGATTCACCTCGCTCCCCTCCACCGACACCACCCCTCTCATCCGAATCCCGAGCCTGTGCAGCGCCACCTCAGCACCCCCAATCCCCGTAAACAACGACAGCACGGCCACACCTCCCGGGCAAACCCGCCTCAGCACTGAGAGTCGGTACCCAAGCGTGTCCGTCTGGAAACCGAGCCCCAGTAACCGGGCCCTCTCATCCGGGCCCAGCCCAGAAACTCGAGTGTGGTTCGGTGGATAGCCCATCACGCGCTCCGCCAGCTCAGGATCCACTGGACCGACCCGGTTTCGGCCCATCCAGATAAGGTTCTTGGACTGGATCTGCTGGACAAGGTCCCGTGGTGGAGGCCCGTCGATGAGGTGGGCCGTCGAGCCCGTCTGGTAGCTGATTTGGGTCAGGTGCTTCCGGGTGTCCCACGCGGGCCACCATTTTCTGGCTTCAGGGGAAGCTTCCTGGATGGTAAGTGGGCCTCTGGGGAGAATGTGGGCCCGGTTTTCCGTAGGGAGGTTGTGTACGTAGCCTTCCTGTCGGCGAAGGGCTGAATGAGACTCGTTGTTTGCGAACTCGGGCTGGACAGAGTACAGAAACTGAGAGATCTTGGCCCAGGAGGAAAGAGAGAGACTGGTGACGCGGCCATAGAGGAAATATGGGGGCCGAGCAGCTGCGGGTGAGAGGGTTTTTTTAGGGTTTGGTGTGGATGTGTAAATCGAGGGTTTTGAATCTTCCTCGAAATTTGGTGCTTCGAGCCATGCTAGGCTGGCAGAGCTCGCGGTCTCCTCAGCGAATTCTTCCTTTGGGTATGTGTTTAAGTCGTTTGGTTCGTCGGCGAGCTGCGTTGTTCGCGGAATCTTGCGCCGCTTTGATTTTACGAGCGAGTCGGAACTACCGACTTGGGATGTGAGGTCGCTGGGTTCCTCGGTTTTGATGAATGACGAGTCGAGAAGGGGCTCTGCCGATTTTCGTTTTGGAGGCTGATACTGTAGAGTAATTTTTGGTGTGTGATTATGATGGGTGATGTATAATTATTAGAGACTGCTAAAAAGAAGATTTGTGGAATGGGATGGACCTGGTAAGTAGGGTCGACGATCGAGTTCGTGAGCACGGGGAGAGGTGCTTCTGAACCTTAAATGTAGAAATGAAGGTGTTAAACAAAAGGATATATGATTGCCAATTTAAAGAGAGTACAAATTTTACAGGTCATAACAGTTTGTAGTGTTGTATGACAAACAAAATTTGGAAGTACTAAAATTTGTGCGACAGACGTGTAAATTTTCTCTACTTGGCAGGGTTTTGAACAGGAGAGAGAGAGAGAGAGAGAGAGTAAGTAGAACGGTACAATCCTCTACTTTTTATATCGTAAGCTCACCACATTTCTCAAAAGCTGTCGATATTTCATTCTCCGAAAAGCCCATTTCAAGTAGTTGAAGTGTCTTGTCCATGACACCAAATAACACCTCATTACTGCAATCCTGAGAATTCACAAATGAATTTAGGCAAAAGGCACGATATGTGAATGTGCGCACATATAAAACGATGATGAAGATTCTGATTAGAGAAATCAAGTTCACAAAACATGAACTTTGACTACGAGCTAACCAGACTAAACTGGCAACCAGAGTCACGTTTTGTGGCTAATGGCCATAATAACCAAATATAAGTACTCTTATCAGATCTTGAAAGATGGAGAAGGCAATCCAATTGAGATATTGCCGAACATGTAACCAGACAATCATAAGTCGTGCTTTAATCTGAACACATTGAAAGAGTCATCAGAACCTTTTCACTTTCCTCGCCTCCAGATATTATATTAGATGTGTCTTTCTCATACTTCTTGGCCATCCGAGTAGCAAAAATGAAATCCATTAATTGACCAACAGCAGCATGTTTACCTGTGATGAAACATCAGAAATTTTACATAACTTATCCAAGTTAACTTGTCACACAAATAGACATTTATTAAATCTTAGCACTACAAATTACTTGTATTTGAAACCAGTAACAAAAGTGGCAGAGTTTCACTAGTGTAGGAGATATGATCAACAAAATGACAAGTCCCAATACATTAGAAGACAAAAGTGTAATAGCCCACTGTAGGAAATCAGTCAGTCGAGTATAAGTATAACACACGAATATGAGCAAGTTGAATGCACCAACATATGCTCCTTGTAAAAAGTTCCTGAGAAAAATAGGGTATGGGCATAACATTTTGCAAAACATGAGTTCATTCGTATAGGGTATTATAGAGTTCAGATATTTCCACGAACCAAGTCTACCCATAGCAAGCTCAACTTCATCCACAGTGAAATTCATTTTTAACAAAGATTCTTTTTTCCCGTCAGTAGGGCTGCCGGCATCAGGTTCCTGAATATCCACAATTTCGAGAAAATAAAAAAATAAAATAAAATAAAATAAAAATAAAAAAAACATCAAAGACTGAATACCACGGAGGAACATTTCAATTACAGCAATGTAAGTGGAACAATAAATGAGAACAAGATTACAAACCCCTCTTGAAAATTCTTTTGACAACCCAAATATACAAAAACCCCAACAGGATAGACAAATAAGAAGACATAGAAAGTCATATTTATTGAAAATGGATATGACTAGGAAAGACACTTATGAATCGACTATGAATAATCATATAACTGAAGAACTATTTGTTGAGTTAAAAATCATATAGGCAGGAGGAACTGGCTCTGGAATTTAAAATGTAGCCTTATATGCCACCCAAGAAAAGGTCTGTGATGGTCTGTCATCACACTCAAACTCAAATATACAAAGGGCTGTTCACAGGGATAATCACTGAATTAGTTACCTCCTTTACGTGATGTTTTGCAGTTAAATCATCACTGCTGCTGCTGGATAAGCCATCATGAAATGGTTCTGGCTTTGGTTGCTGATGATTCTATTCAAGTAATAATTAGTCTTTCAGCAGAAATAAATCACACTCAAGTTCTCAATTGGAAGACATAGCAGAACTCTTTTTTTAACCAAACTAGGAAAATATAGCTTTAATCCAAAACATTCAGCTGCACTTTGAACCACATCAATCTGTGGAAACACGGCAGCTGTATTTCTTTAGCTTTGCTTTGGGTCATATATTGAGAAAAATAGTTGATCTACTGTATCCGAAATGCAATGTATTAGAAAAAAAAACTACACTAAATTACATGATATTTGTTTGTTTACTTTTGGTTAGGGGGTAAGAATTGAAGCGAAGTCAGATTTGGTCCTATGGGAAACAAAACTACAACAAAAACAAAATAAAGAACAGATATATAACCTGACTGCCCTTTTCTGTTCAACAGTCAACTCAGATTATATAAATAATAGCAAAAAGGTAGAAAAGATTTAAGGGAGTAAGATGCATAACACTGCAATATTTCAGTAACAAGGTGTCTACAATCCAGACATGTAAAATAGATAATATGATCATTGCCTTATGTTGGGAGTGGAAGCACTTACAGAATATGCAAAGAGTGTCTCCAACAGTAACTCGGCATTCTCTTCACCTATTATGAATAGGAAATTACTTCTCTGAGCGTTTTTTTAAACAGCAATGGTGAAATTTGATTATAGAAGATTAGGTACATGCACTCCACGATATCGTAATGTAATAGAGGACTTCTTTTAGCTTACCGAACATGCAAATTCAGATTTACACATTTAAGACTGTCCAAAAGAATGAGCTAAACATACCATGTTCTTCAATTGCTTTGTCGACAAGAGCCGGCGCAAATCCCATCCCCAAGAAAGATGACCTTAAATTGGTCCCAGATGAGCTTGCCACATTTTCCTATAACAAAGTACAGCTCATAAAGATAATTTACAGTTTACGAGATAAACATACATAAATTCCACTGCAAATATTTTCCAAATGTCCTATACTGAACCCCTGAGGGTGGGCACTCATAGCTCAGCAATCCCAACAATTAATTCCACACTTAACACAATAAAATAAGTAAACGTACATCCGCAGGCCTTGCGCTTGCGTTTTCTGGTGGAAAATCATAATCCAAACTCTCGCACTTCAGAGTAACTGATAATTCGTTCGGTGGCATTGGAAAATCTTCATCATCGGAAATATCCACTACATCAGACTAGAAATGTCCAAACATGTGATGAACAGTCAATCGGCATAATTATCATTTCGTTCATCAATAATAAGAGTATTATTAAACTTAAAATGTGACCATTGAAAGCACCCACCATCTTTCTCTTTCTCTTTCCTTTTCCTTTTCCTTTTTTTTTCCACGGTTCCTGCATATTAAAATGATAACAATAATAAAATAAACAAACATTTAAGACAGAACTTACATACTGAGTTCCTGTTTCAAGTTATGACATACACACGAGAAAATTAGCTACTACACAACGGTCTGAAATTGAATGGTAACCTTGAAAAGTTAAGTCGACGAGAAAATTAGCCACTACACAACGGTCTGAAATTGAATGGTAACCTTGAAAAGTTAAGGTATCGACCACGAAATAAAATGAATTTACATGGTGATCAGGGCACATGCAAGCAATTCAAGCCCAAAGAGAACCTCAAAAAACAGAGGGAAAAACAAAAGATTAATACAAGCGAGGGAAATCGTTTTCTTCTTCCGTTCTTTGCTGAATGGAGGCTAAGTTAACAACGGAAATTGCAAAAGGGGAGGTGCGGGGTGCAAGAGGCGGCGGAATGCATACTTGCGAGACGAAAGCAGCTAGTGCTGGAGCGACGAACGGCGGCGCGTGAAGACTCGCGGCGACAGCTGAGCTTGTGTAGAAATGATTTTTCTCGTACAGTGTTAAAAGTAGAACTGCCAAAATCGAAAGCTGGGACAAATGCAATAAAATAAAAAGTGGATGTATTGACGACGGTTAGACTGTCCTAGAGAAATGTCCTAAAGCTTATATTATTTCCAGAGGGGTTTGAAAATTAAAAAACATGAGTGACATCATCGTTATTGCAAGGACATATTTAATAATCTCTCCTCATAAACCCTCGTTTAATCTTTCTCATATCTTAAACCTCAATTTTATTCTTACAATTACAAAATTCCAATAACAAGAACAAACTTCAATTTAATTCTTACAATTACAAAAAAATCCAATAACAAGAACAAACCCCTGATTTTATAGCCAAATAGTAAATACAATACAAAATATTATCACTTTTTGTAAAAATATGAAAAAATAGCCATTTGTCTAATTTATAGCCAAATAACAAATACAAAAATAAAATGTAAATACAAAAATGAAATGTAATCACTTTTTGTAGAAATATGAAACATAAGCAATTTTGTGATGCACTTTTTGTCAAGCGCACACCGCATTGACACAGAGAGAGGAATTAAACTAAGACATTATGTTATGTAACTTTCTTTTTCTCAAATCACAATCACCGACATACCTTGCAATGAGAGACTTAAAGCAAAGACAATGTTTTACACAACTTTTTTTTTTCTTTTCATTATATCAATTTTCATAATTCATTGAGAAAACCAAAACAAAGGTTGCTTCTTGGCCGACAGATCTAATCCAGCATCTCCCGGAACATTGCTTTTGTTCACAATACAAAAATAACACAGGCAGAAACTGGTTCTGGAATTTAAAATGTACCCTTACATGCCACCCAAGAAAAGGTCTGTGATGATATGTCATCACTCAAACTCAAATATACTGGTAAGCTGTTCACAGGGATAATCACCGAAATAGTTACCTCCTTTACGTGATGATTTGCAGTGAAATCGTCACTGCTGCTGCTGGATAAGCCATCATGAAATGGTTCTGGCTTTGGTTGCTGATGATTCGGTAAAATCAAATTCTCAATTGGTAGACATAGACTAAACTAGACTAATAGACAAAAACCATTTCTTTTTATTACAAACCCATGAAGACAGACACACAAATAGACTATACTAGACTTCCCCCTACACTACCCTATATAAACATCACACAACACACATCAATTCTTCTCATCACACCACTAATGGGAGATAGATAAATAAACCCCCCAAGAAAGGGATGAAACAATTCCTAAAGCAAGCAAACCCATCCAAATTCAACAAACACTTAAACAATTCCTCATGGCTTGCTAGCTAGCATCTGTACATGTAACCATCATCGACCACCGACTGCGGCATCCCGTCCAGCAGGCAGTCGACTGGCGGTATCGTGAGCGTCTCCTGCACTCCGTACGCGTTCCAGCAGAAAGGGTCGTCCACCAGCACCCCCTCGTGGGGCAGCAGCTCCACCTCCGACATCGTGATGTTGGTGCACGCGACTGTGTCGCTGCACGCGAAGTGTATGGGCGGGGACCGCACGTCGTACGTGCCCTTGATGTTCCGGAAGGTGACTCCCGAGAGCCGGACTGCCGACGTCTGGTTCCGGCACGCCTTGGTGAGGCAGTAGTACTGGTCCACGATCACGCAGTTGCGCACGTTCTCCATCTGGATGTTCTCGAACGAGATACCCGTGACCGAACCCGTCCCCCCCTGCCACGTCTTTATCCGCACCCCGTTGTCCGACTCCCTTATCACCGCGTCCCGAACGCTCACGTTCGACACGCACGCGTGCGAGTTGTGGGGCCCGAGGCTGCCTATGCTGCAAATTAATAATTATTGTTTAATAAAATTACAATTCGGAATTATAAAATAAATAAAAAATAAAAAGAAAAAAAACAGAAAACAACAACAAAAGAATAATTAATTAATACCTGATCCCGTGACTAGGCCCGCAGGTGACGCCTTCAATGTCGACATCCGAGCAGCCGGTCCCGATTGAAATGCAATCATCCCCTGTTCACATTTCAATGAAAAAAAAAACAAGTCTTTTAGTTATCTATTTATTTAGTTTTTAGAAGTTTGATGAAATTAATGATAAATGATAAACCATTGGCTATGACGGAGTTATATATCCCGACGGATTTCGTGTTCTCGATGTGAATTCCGTCCGTGTTGGGGCTCAGCTTCGGGGATGAGATGGAGAGCTTGTCGATGAGTACGCCTTCGCAGCCGTCAAACTTCATGTGGAATTGTGGGCTGTTTTGAATGCGCAGGCCGGAGACAACTAAATTGGTGCTCATGAAAAAGCGAATGAGCTGTAAAGATGAGAAAAGAATAAGACATTTTATTTATTAAGACATATAAAAAATTAATGTCGATCATCATTTGAACCTACCGCAGGGCTGTTGCATGGTCCCCGCAGTGTTGATCCATTCGGGCCCTGAAAACAACATCAAAAACGTAAGTTAGTGCGATAAATTTCACAGGGTAATTAATAATTTTGTAGAAATCTGTCTGAAACTCTGAGTAAATGAAATTTTAGAACCAAAAAACTAAAAAGATTGTACTAACTAAACTAACCCTGTGAGGCTTGCAAGGAAGATCCCACCACTTTTGGCCATTGCCTTCAATTGTGCCTGTGCCAGTAAAACTCATATTATCCAGCTTATAAAACACAAGCCACTGCTTGTTACTATCCGATTTCGGCCAGCAATCGGGCCCGTCCGGCGGCATAATCACCCCATCCACCTTCAAACCATCAAAACCACACCATTAATTTATTAGCATAACAAAAAGGGGGGAAAACTAAAAAGAAGTAAGGCCCAGCTGGCAAAGGCCCACCTGGAAAACAAGGCCCGGCTTGCAAGGCCCAGAAAAAATGGTGGATGTGATTACGAAAACTAGGCCCGAAGGCACCAAGAGAACTCCGCTGTCCACCTGGCAGGCGGCCTTCCACGCGGACCGAAAGGCGGCTGTGTCGTCAGTGGCTCCATCCCCGACAGCTCCGAAATCCGTGACGTCAAAGGTGCAGCCCGAAATTGGATTTTCGGGCCGGGTTGGACCCGGCCCGTAACTCGGGTCCGATGGGATTGAGGGAGGGTATAATGGGCCGGGGGAATTAACAGGGGAGATGCCAGGTGGACTACTGTTGTTGTTTTTCTGGTTCTTCCCCAAATGGGGATGATGCCTCGCTGCATTTACATCATTTTCGAGTAATAAAATTGTTGTGAAAATAATAAACACAAAAAGCAAGCTGACTGTGACTGAGGCTAATCCTCCCATTGGCTCTTTTCTCTGTTTCGAGAACAATGTGAAGCTTTTTTACCCTAACAATGAGCTACAAAACATGTGACAGATCTCTCATGCGGAAATAATTAAAGAAAATTACTGTTTTAACCTTCGGGAAGGTTTAATTGCGGTGCAAGTTTTGTGGTGGCAAGAAATCAACTTGAGGCTGGGATATATTTATACTAGAAAACAATGAGGAGTTGAACAGAGGAGCAAAGAGTTTAGGACATGCTAGAAACTAACACGTGTCGAGTTTGTGTTGATTCGTGCATCATTTTCTGCAATTTTTTTTTTTCCTATCTTGAATCAATGAATGAGAAGGGGACTACTTAATCAAAGACTGTTTTTTATTTTATTTTATTTTTTTCACAGGGGAATCGGTTTGTTTTCTCTTATTTTTTTAATCTGCCACCTTTTTGTTGGGTTGTGGAATTTTCCATCTAAAGATCTCTCATAAATTTTGTGTTTAATGGTTTTTTGATAGAACAATTATTGAGGAAAACCGCTAGAAAAAAAATAATAATAATTTGAACGAAAAAAAATTCGGTTTGTTACATATTTTGATATGACAGAGCTACAACATATAAAGTGGATCATTTAAATTGTTTACAAAATTCTTCTTTTATGTGCTTTTGGTTGCAACAAAAGTGAAGATGTTATTTTGAATCACAAATGTTGTTTTTTACTATGCTTAACTACATACATACCTTCTATGAAGACTATGATCAATTCATGGATCATAGACCATTAAGTAATTGGACAAAGATAGTCTGTCTAATAGAAAATTTATGGAGTTTGAATTATTTAAAAAGTACGAAGAATCTGTTGGCCAAACTATTAGGCTAACTTACAAACATTTATTCAGTTGATTTATCATGAAATGTTGGCATTTGTATTCACGGACAATTTCAATGTCATTCATGAACTGACGTAATATTGTACTAACCTAACGGGTTAGATTAGGTCATGCCGCCCCTCGACATCCATGTAAGAATTAAAGCCATTAGAGTTTTATTTCTTAATAATCAAAAGGATTTATAGAAGAAAATATTAAAAAAAAAAATTAGTTCCATTAGTAAAAACATGAATTTACAAAAATAAAAGATAGGAGAAAAGAAAGAAAGAAAAAAAATAAAAATAAATGCGGTTGAGTTAATTGGTACAATCTCAATAATGCAAGAGTGACATGGCTGGATGTTCTATTGAATTGACATTTAAGGTGTGATCATTAAAATAAAGACAACAAAATAAAATGAATAAAAAAAAATATATGAAAAAATGAATATGTTGTGGGTAGGTAATGTGAGGAAGTGAATAGTTTGGTGTAAAAGGAGAAAAGAGTTCCCGTGACTCTGTGTTGTTGTGTAGCAACTTGTGGCCATGGAAGTAGCTAGAAGCAAACACCACAACACTCCATACAGTTAAACCCTTCACGGGTATTTCAATTTTGTTCTACAAACCCTACTTATCTTTAACTAATTATAAGCACAACTTTCTTATCCCTATGATTTAATTTAAAGCGACAAAATGACTTTAATGTTATTTGGTTGATGGCAGGGGACATCAGTCACTAGAGTTGTTATACAGAACAAGTCGTTTGTAAGTTCGATTTGGCTCGTTTGATAAACGAACTAATTAAGTTCGAGCTCGTTTAGTTAACAAGTTAAGTTCAAATCGACTCGTTTAATTAGATAAGTATGATTTTTTTTTTTTTTTTACGTAATTTACTACACTTTTAAGATAATTCAATTCGTTATGGCTCGTTAACGCAACTCGTTGAAACTTGTTTGTCGGCTCATTAACTTAACCAACCAAGCCAACTCGAGCCCAAGTTCAAGTTTTTTACGTAATTTTTTGATCTTTTAAGATAATTCAACTCGTTATGGCTCATTAACGCAACTCGTTAAAACTTGTTTGTCGGCTCGTTAACTTAACCAGCCAAACAAACTCGAGCCCAAGTTCAAGTATCATGAGCTCATGCTGGATTTAGTTCATCTACAATTTTTATTAGAGAATGAGTACTAGCACTATTGTGAGACCAACAACCGAACCATTAGACGTAAAAATACTTAATTTTTTTAATAAAATGTCACTCTCTAAAAAATAACATAAACAAGAATATATATTTTATAGTATTAGAATGCATTCTTTGTCAAAACATATAATCAGCACAAAAACTGATGTTAGGCACGCCAACAAGTAAGGGCGTGATTGTATATAATTTCTACAGTAAATATCTCACTCAAAACTCAAATTTAACTCAACTCCACTATCTCCAATATTATCAATATAATTAAATAATATCAACTAATCATTATTATACATCACATAAACTTTAATTCGATATTCACACACTCACATAATTTTAACTAGCCATCACTTCCAATTATTTTCTCCTACTTTTACATCAAATCAACTTTAATTATTTTAATTTAAATATTTTTTAATATATCCACTAACAACTAACCATACTACTTTTTTTTTTCCAAATTTAACTATAGTTAAAAAAAATAATTTTTTACTAGTTTAATTCATATCCAATCACCCCCTAACAATTTTGAAAAATGATGTTAGACACGCCAACAAGTAACAATTTTGTTAAGAAAAAATAGATATATTTATAATGCTAAATATAATACTTTTATTTATTTTACATTCGAAGTATCATATTATCATTATAAATTTATGTATTTGTAGATATTAAAAAACTTTATATAACTATCTAAGAATTAAGTATGTGCAATTTTGGTATGAATCGCCTTTAAGAGCACCTACAATGCATTGGGTCTATTTTTACATATGTGGCGTATAAATAGACTTAAGTTCTAAATGACATGAACAAACCCAAGTAAAAAAACTCAAAAGCTATTCAATGCAAAAAAAAAATACTAGGTCTAGCATACATGTCAACCAATAAAAATGCTTTAATATGTTTCTTTTATTAAAAGAAAATTTAAATTAGGAATAAATAATGAGTGTTTGGGTTTATACTTGGGTCCAAAATAGACCCAAGTGTGGACTTGGTCTCTTTTTTTATTATCACATAAGCTAGACCATGTCCACTTTTAATTGCATTGGGAGACATTTTTTAATAGACTAATTAGGGCATGATTGGTAGGAAGGAATGACATGGGAATTGAATGATCATTCCCTTACTCATTCCCTAAAATTAAAAACTTACTTTTATTTACTGTTTAATTAAATAATAAAATATATATTATTAAAAATATGTTACTTTTTATTTTAAAATATTATTAAAAATATATTAATTTTTATGTATTAAAAATATATTACTTGTAAGAATATATTATTTTTTATATATAATTTAAAAATATATTATTTTATTTTTATATATTATTAAAAATATATTATTTTTATATTATTAAACAATATATTATTCTATTTTTATATATTATTAAAAATATATTATTTTATTTTTAGATTATTAAAAAAGCATTTATATATAATTTATTAAAAGTACATTATTTTTTAAAAAAAGGTTTTATTTATTTTTATAATAAAAAATGATAATGTAATTTCATTCTAGTCCTATTCCTTCTGCATACCAAACGCATCAATGACAAAATATGTTTCATTCCATTCCTATAATCATTTCATTCTTCAATTCATTCAATACCTATAAAATTTCATTCCATCATACCAATCATGCCATAAGTCTATTTCCTATGTGGCATATGATCTATATATATGTATAAAAAGGTTTAATTATTTTTTAAATAGAAACTATTTCCCTCTAAAAAAAAATTATTTACTATTTCGAGAAAATAATTTAACAATTTATGGTATATTTAAATGATCACATATGGTAATTGTGGCTCATTATTTAAGGAAGTAATTAAACCATATTTTAAGATACCTTAATTACTCAAATCATGTGAATTAATTAATTTCAGGAAATTAATTTAACAATTTATGGTATATTTCAAATGATCACATATGGTAATTGCGTCTCATTATTTAAGGAAGTAATTAAACCATATTTTAAGATACCTTAATTTCTCAAATCATGTGAATTAATTAATATATAGTATATAGTGGACAAATTTATTTTTGGTATCGATGGTTGTTCCTATAGGAAATAAATTAATCAATATATGAACGGATATTTTGATATATAAATTAATCAATATATACATTAATTAATATATGGTTTTTGCAATTTTTTGTATAAAATTAACATAATAAAATTACCTTAACTCCGACAAAATAATATTAAGAGATATTTTGATATAATGTGCGTGTATCGATGTTTTTTTTAAAGATGAAACTATGGTCAATTTTTTTTTTAAATAGTGGGTCTCTATTTAATTCATTTTTTGTTACGACATTTCAAAGAATTTATTATGTCAAATGCACTGATAATTTTTTTAGTATGCTATAGAGTGTCGATTTTTTTGGCATAAAAAATCTTATGATTGATTGTTTTTACTCAAGTACTTAAATTTTTTTATTTGAGTTTATACAAAAATAAATTTATTTTAATTAATGAAACAATATAAGTTTTATATTTATACTTATTATTCTCATAAGTTTTTAAATATATGATAAAATTTTACCAAAATAATTATTTTATGGAATCACGTTATAGTCAAATCGAATTTTGGAATAAAAATTTTGAAACGACACATTTTTTGAAACGAATAAAATTTAATTTATTATAAGTTATGTGTAACGCACAGGTTTTGTACTAATTTTAAATAGACATTTTTATGTAATTTAATTTGTACATTTTCAATTTTATATAACATTTTCAATAAATTTATACATGCATATTTTATTGCATATTGCTTACATTTTTTTAATTTATAAATATTATTAATAAATTTTTTTAAGTTATAAATATTAATACATATCTTTTATCCGTGCATCGCACTGGATTCGTACTAATATTTTATTAAGAGACCAAATGCTTTGTGGGTGTTCTAATTGTTAGCTAGCTCAACCCATAACAACCTGATTGGTCGAGAAAGTGTGTATTTTTATATATTTATTAGCGTATTTTTATATGCTTAGTTTTGTCGCACTTATATATTTTTTGACTTATTTATTTATTAGATGGATTCAAGGGCGATGATACATTTATGATTTATTTTCAGGATATTGGAGTAATTTGAGGACGCGAAGCATTTGATGAAAGTTCACGCCATCAATTATCGGAGTTAGCCCAAGAATACATGAATTAGGCCCATTACCTTTAATGGGCCGGGGATATTTTAATCTTAAAGAAAACAAAAGAAAAGAAAATGGGCTTAGGTGGAAAGAAACCACGTGTACAGGACTTTGATCTCATTTGGCTTGGGAAAGAATTATTTGAGGAGGAACATAATATTTATTTGCGGGAGTCACACACAGAGCCGACACACATACGGAAAAGAAATTCACGCAACTGAGAGCACGCAAAAACATAAAAAAGTAAGCCGCACGAAAAACAGAAGCAGACGCACTTGGAGACGAGGAAGCCCGACAGAAGCGGAGGGAGGCCGCACTCGTACACGAGGGAGATAATTAATCTCTCTCTTTTATTTATTTTTTCTTTTTATTTAGTATGTTAGAGTAGATTTTTATTTCTAGTTCCGAGAATGTCGAACCCTACGACTTGACGATGTTTGATTGATTTTCGTGGTTGATAATTTCAATATCTTTTTGGAATTGCTTGTGTTATTTTGAATAATTCACCATGATGTATTAGTCTTGTTTAGATTGATCACCTAGATTAGACTTTTCATATCTACATCTGAATTAGACCTTCAATCCGTAATTGTTGTTGTGTTTAATTCATAAGAGGTAACCGGAAGATGGTAACAACCGGGGATAACACGGCCTAATTAAGTGAACGAACGCGGTTGAGTTCACTACTTAGTCTAGCCTATTTTTCTAACTCGTAAAGCGGCTGATTGTATTAAATCTTGAAAACGTTTTTCTGGACTGTACAAGAAGTCAGGTTTAATCGTAGAGCGTCTCGCGGTTAAATTAGAAATAAGGAAAAATTCGGGTAACAGACCGTGTCATTGCCTAGGGCTAGTAATTTCATAAGATAGCGAGATTTGATTCCAAAGTTGATTTGACGAGTCAGTCGAGGGTGTAGACGGAACCGTGAACTAGAAAGTTCTCTTCATTTATTTTATTTATTTTTTTATTTCATTTACTTTATATTCTTAGGATTTTATTTAGTTTAGTTATTAAATCTCAAAATCCCCCCATCTTTTATTGCTTTTTATAGTCTCAATTAATACGAGAAATTCACGATTTGATTCACACTCTTCGTGTGATCGACCCTTATTTGCCGCTAATACTAGTTAGTAGAGGTTAGCTGAGGAAAATATAAATTATAATTTTGCCGCGTTGCGACGCGCGGTCAAATTTTGGCGCCGTTGCCGGGGAGTGGCGTTATTGAATTGTGATTTTTTAGTACTAATTGAGTTCTCTTTTTAGGATTTATTTTTATTATCTTTTATCCCCCTTTTCCTTGTTTTAATTTCTTTTATTTTCTTGCAGAATACTGGGCGTCCCCGTACTCTGCTGGACAGATTAGTTCGCCCCCATACTCTTGGGAGTAACTTGAGTTTTAGCGTTTTGATCGAGCTTGGCGCAACTTTTCGAGATAGAAGCCTATTATTACGATATTTATTCCCATTGTGCACCTTACCAGTATGAGAGGGAGATACGAGTCCCGTGGATTGGAGATCGAGGCGTAAGAGGACCTAGTGGTTGGCGAAGATACGAGCAAGACTACATGTATCCCGAGGAGAACGAGTACTGCTTGAGAGAGCACTCGAACTCTTTCCATGGGTGCTCCGAGCCATTAGTTGAGAGATTTTCCATCCCATCGCTTGAGGATATGGTGAAGGCACTAGAGACTCACACATTGAAATTTCGGCAAGAGTATTGTGAGCCATTTATTGAGAGTGATCCTGGTCCATCACTCGAGGATATGGTGAAGGAGTTGACGGCTCACACCCTTAACTTTCAGCAAGGTGTTGAGACGAGCCTCAAGAGCCAAGAACTAAGCATAAAAAATTTAGAAGGCCAAATGAGCCAATTGGCGGAACAAATGGACCGACTAGTGTGTCGGCTCGAAACGAGTCCAATGAGTTTGAGCATCACCTATTGGTACAGCGAGGGCCTCGAGGAACTTGAAGAGTGCACACACGAGACGGAGAACAAGAAAATCACGAATATCGAGAAGAATGAGAACGAAAAAGAGAACCAAGTTGCAGAATATGGGTCCGAGCAGCAGAATACAGGGGTACCCCATACTCGACTTGCTGTAGCCAAAAAGCATACCGTTCTTCCTGCTTTTGTGCTGATAGAAGCTGAACCATGTCCTATATATTCTAATATGAAGTGGGTACTGAGCAAGGATGCACTGAAGCATGTCTTGGGCCTTCATATACCTCCTCTTGAGATGACCGAGACAAACGTAAGGTGTAAATGGGAGTTTCATGAGATGGTGACCGTGATTGAGCGTGGGTTGCTACACATTCATGGGGAATTAGCGTCATGGAGGAAAGATTCAGTGAAACACCCAACACCGAGGATAAGGGATGCCACCAAACATGGCTTGGTGAGATTGGTGCCTCCCTTGAGGCCACCTCCGAAGCCACCATGGATCTTTTGATGAAAGGGAGCAATAAGTTGGGCTAACAACAATAAAAAGAGGTGCTTGTTGGGAGGCAACCCAATGGTATGCATGGTTCAGCGACCTTCTTCGCATTGACTAAGGTGAACTCGTTCCTTTAATTACTTCCGTTTTTGTTCTTTTGAGTGTCGATGATATATGCAAACTCTAAGTTTGGGGAGGTATTTATTGGTGCGCATTTATTATGTCATTAAATTTTTGCCCCTTAGAGTTTGAGTCTTAGATTGATTGCATGATATTTGTTTGTGTGTGAGTTTGAGATTACATATACGTGGAATTTTGCGATGATGATAAAGAGTTGGTTTGAATTTATCGTGCTAGTTTAAATGGCTTGAGTTAATTTCATTTGGTTAAATTCTTGAGGTGTTTTATTTCGGAGACAAATGCATGATGGTTGATATTTTTGTGATTCATTTGTGGTGAGTTGGTTTTGAGGCGATTTGTGTTGTTGACATGTGCTTGTGATTGCCTTAATCAATGTTGATTAAGTTTGGGGACTTCAAGTTAAAAGTTGGGTTTCTATGTCTCATAGTCGAAAAAAAAAAAGAATAATGAGGATGGAGGAATAACTGGTGGAGTTGAAAAGCCTTTGGAAAAAATAAAAAATAAAAAATAAAAAATAAACATGGGCTGCAACAGCTGCCAATCTGTGGGGGCTCTAGTGTATAATTCTAATAATTCTTGTATTCAGACAATCACGAAAGGCTAAAACCCGCGGGTTGAGACAGAGCTGCCGTTCCCTACTTCGAAAAAAAAAAGAATAAAAAAAAAAGAGAAAAAAAACAGAGAATGGAGAATGAGACATTTAGACTTCGGCTAGAAACTGAAAGAAACCAGACTTGTTAGCAAAGAGAGGGGTGTCATTAGTTGCATTGATCGATACATTCGTTATAGAGATTGACGAACTATGGTGGTCACTTGGATTGATACTTGCTATGTTTGCGTTCTTAAAATGATTTCGTCTTGAGTCCGGATAAATTATTTCGAGTTGTTTGAACTATGCATATATGTGAGAATTGTGAGGCCTTGAGTAAAGTTCCACGTACTTGTTTTCTTGTCCATCTACATGCTTATAGTTCTAAGTTGCTTGGGGACAAGCAACGGTTTAACTTTGGGGAGATTTGATTGGTCGAGAAAGTGTGTATTTTTATATATTTATTAGCGTATTTTATATACTTAGTTTTGTCGCACTTATATATTTTTCGACTTATTTATTTATTAGATGGATTCAAGTGTTATGATACATTTATGATTTATTTTCAGGATATTGGAGTAATTTGAGGACGTGAAGCATTTGATAAGAGTTCACGCCATCAATTATCGGAGTTGGCCCAAGAATACATGAATTAGGCCCATTACCTTTAATGGGCCGGGGATATTTTAATCTTAAAAAAAACAAAAGAAAAGAAAATGGGCTTGGGTGGAAAGAAACCACGTGTACAAGACTTTGATCTCATTTGGCTTGGGAAAGAATTATTTGAGAAGGAACATAATATTTATTTGCAGGAGTCACACACAGAGCCGACACACATACAGAAAAGAAATTCACGCAACTGAGAGCACGCAAAAACATAAAAAAGTAAGCCGCACGGGTAACAGAAGCAGACGCACTTGGAGACGAGGAAGCCCGACAGAAGCGGAGGGAGGCCGCACCCGTACACGAGGGAGATAATTAATCTCTCTCTTTTATTTATTTTTTCTTTTTATTTAGTATGTTAAAGTAGATTTTTATTTCTAGTTCCGAGAATGTCGAACCCTACGACTTGACGATATTTGATTGATTTTCGTGGTTCATAATTTCAATATCTTTTTGGAATTGCTTGTGTTATTTTGAATAATTCACCATGATGTGTTAGTCTTGTTTATATTGATCACCTAGATTAGGCTTTTCATATCTACGTCTGAATTAGACCTTCAATCCGTAATTGTTGTCGTGTTTAATTCATAAGAGGTAACCGGAAGATGGTAACTACCGGGGATAACACGGCCTAATTAAGTGAACGAACGCGGTTGAGTTCACTACTTAGTCTAGCCTATTTTTTTAATTCGTAAAGCGGCTGATTGTATTAAATCTTGAAAACGTTTTTCTGGACTGTACAAGAAGTCATGTTTAATCGTAGAGCGTCTCGCGGTTAAATTAAAAATAAGGAAAAATTCGGGTAACAGACCGTGTCGTTGCCTAGGGCTAGTAATTTCATAAGATAGCGAGATTTGATTCTAAAGTTGATTAGACGAGTCAGTCGAGGGTGTAGACGGAACCGTGAACTAAAAAGTTCTCTTCATTTATTTTATTTATTTTTTTATTTCATTTACTTTATATTCTTAGGATTTTATTTAATTTAGTTATTAAATCTCAAAATCCCCCCATCTTTTATTGCTTTTTATAGTTTCAATTAATACGAGAAATTCACGATTTGATTCACACTCTTCGTGGGATCGACCCTTACTTGCCGCTACTACTAGTTAGTAGAGGTTAGCTGAGGAAAATATAAATTATAATTTTGCCGCGTTGCGACGCGCGGTCACAACCTTTGTAGTTAAAATTAAAACAAAAGAATACTTCACCGTCGAGTAGAGACGAATCTCTAATCATATAAAGTTCTTGCTCTAACCAGTCATTTTGAGGCACGTGTGAACATATCTTGCCGCCATTCATATTTCAGCAAGTACAAGTTTTAAAGTAGTCACACAAAACACTTTTATATATATAGGACGAATGGAGAAGAGAAAATTGAGAAATACAGATGTTTAAACAGTTGATGTGGGCATATTATACCTATTAGTCTATTACCTTATATAACACACATAAGCTTACGTCTTCCCCCAATCATGGGTTTATAGATCTTATATAGGTCACGGGTCTTCACAAAATAATATATTTCATTAAGTTGTAAAAGCATTTATATGTTTTTATAATTATTAATTTGTCCTTATTTTTAGTTGGTAAAAACCCAAACATTTAACTTTTCTTTCTATAAAGTTTTATTTTTCTTGGATGAATTGTTTTGGTATTTTAATTATACCTGTAAAAGATGTTTAGAATAATGTGTAAGAATATTAGGTATATAAAATTTTAAAATTTCACACAAAGTTCAAATTTTAAACTCGCAGCGGAAATAAATGAACATTAAAGATTAAAAGTTTAGCCTACAAATGAGTAACATTAGTAAACTAAGACAACATGTTAAAAATTCACTAGTACAAATCAACCATAATATTTTTTACACAATTCTAAAGCATTCTCAACCATCTAGTAAAAAAAGTAAAATATGTCGAGAGTTCGAACGAGATGCAATATATTAAATCAAATATGAAACAAACGAAGAGTACAATAGTTCTAGAACGGGTGTTTGTAAGCCTGTTGACAACCGACCTGACTTGCTGGGATAAAAACGAAGATTTGCAAGTATTATTCAAGGCTTATTGCTCAAATCACTTCACGCGCCCAAATTAAACACAACTTGGCACAAGCGGGATATCAAACTGACTTCAGATATAAGCATGAACCAATTTCACATGCAGTTGCAAACCGACCTCACATTAAAGACAAACAACCGGCTTCTTGAAGGTTCTTTTTCAAAGATTGTCCCCACAAACCGAGGTCCGAGATGGCCGAAATCCAAAGCAGGTGACAAAGTGCCCACATGATTGGACCACATACTACATTCACAATCATTGTTGTTCCCCATTGACCAACAAACTACTTCAAAAGGCTGTTCTGCATTAAATGCAATCCTATCTACCTCGTACCAGAAGTCAAACACACACTACTATAAATAGCAGAATTTATTATTGTACGAGGATCTTTTTACGCACATTCAGCAGCATATGCAAACATAGCTCGGCTGTACAAAATACCGACTTCTTGTACTCAGCAAAAACTCAGAAATAGTAAAAGTTTACATATTTTACGCTTTAATTACTCCATGCTATCATTGAATATCGTTGTTAAATTCCATACAACAACAATTTAGCGCTAGAAGGAGGTGTTATAATTTATTTGAGGTTAATATTCGATTTCCTGCAAACAAGCCACATATCTCTCGTCAAGCTTATGTTTGTTTCCATCAACTAAGCAATCATCATGTGTAATTCTGAACACCAAGAAAGAACTCCAGAAGTTGGAGGTGCTGCCCAGTCTGCCGGAATAACAACCATGCCGTCAACAACACCTGATTACACAACTCTGTTTCAAAACCCAAAATTTGTGAAAGGTTTTTCTGCTTTAATCGCTCAAACAATGCTGGAGACCTCCATTCCCACTCCTGGTCAATCTGCCATACCTATTATTCCGACAAAACCACCGACGCCGCCAGTACAGAGTTGCTAAAAATTCACTAGAGCAAATCAACCACAATAGTTTTTATACAATTCAAAAGCATTCCCAACACGTCTAGTGAAAAAACAAGATATGTCGAGAGCTCGAACGAGATGCAATATATTAGATCAAATTATAAACCGACGAAGAACACAATAGTTCTAGAATGGGTGTCTGTAAGCCATTTTACAAACCTGTCTTCTATTGTAGATAAGAGAGTAGTAATTAAAAATAAGTCTTAGAGAATAATCCATTGCTTGAATATTTGCCAAATTCTATCATTCTCGTCAAAACTCCAAACTTCTCTTGCTTGTCAGTCGCCTTAATGTCCCACGCTGCTGATGCTCCTTTTACTTCTAAAAAAACTCTAGCTGCTTCTTGTTTTTTTTTTTTTCCNATCTTTTTTTGCCTTCTTTTCTTAATCTTTTTCTCTGTATGATTTACAAGATATATCCTTCAGTTCTTATCTCTAATTTCCAAGTAGAAAACCTATTAATATAAAGAAACTAAAAAACAAAAGGAAATCATATAACCAATAATATTCTATCATATATAAGAAACTAATATATATATGGGTGGATCAAATGAGTCCACTCTTTAAAGTGAGCATTTGAGACTTAATCTTAATCGTTGACTTTGTGTATATCAATGACTCGCATTAATCAATTAGAATGTACATTAGTTAAATAATAAAAATATTAATTATTATACTTAAATTAAATATAATAAATAAATTAATTAAGTGATTGACAGCGTTGATCGGCCAACTGCGGCCATTCACCGGCCAGAGTCGTAACCTCCACGGTCAGAGCTCTAACCTCCATGGCCATAGTCGTAACCCCTGCGACAGCCAGAGCCATAAGCTCCTCCAGCAAGTCGCCCCACTTGTCGGGCGGTGGCAAAAACGGCGCAGTTGTCTCGCTCCTGGAAGAGGACGAGGCCGTTGGTGGTGCATCAGACAGAGGCTGGCCCCGCAGTGCAGTTGTCGCAGATATGAGATTTAAGACGCTTCTTGGAAGGGGCGTTGGCAGATCTGAGATATATACGACCCAGTTGTAACAAGATAACTTCAATTTCCATGGCCGACCCCGTCGGCATCGAGGATAACCATCAGGTCGATTGTGAAAACCATTGCCTAATGCCACAGAATAACTTCAAATTCGATGGTCTTGGGCTGGGTTTCACCTTTCGCACTTATGTCATCGTGAAAACCCTCGCTGCCAGCTTAAGCAGCCTGTGATCAAAACTTCAATTTCCATGGCGGATGACGGAGGTCTTAGGGTTGGCGATAGAAGAATCTAATGCTAAAAAATTCAAATTTTGATTTTGGGGTAGGGATTAATTTGTAATTAGACCATTTTGGTAATTTAGGTGCAATTTCAGAAGCTTAAAAGTTATTGCAATTAGATCCTTGAGTTCAATATGTAATTTATTTATAGTTTGAATAATTATAATATGGCCTTGAATTTTTATATTATATAATAAATGCACATATAGTTTATTTCTTGTGCATATTTAGATAATATACAATTCAAAATTTAGGTATAAATAACGCATACTTAATTGAGAACTAGTAATCATCCTGTGCACATGCACAAATAAATAAAATATTATAAGTAATATGTGCAAATTTCTAAATTATAGATAATGAAAATATCACATTTTCAAGATTTGATCATTAGTAAAAATAAAATAATATAAATGATCAATTATTATTCTTATTTTTTTATTTCAGTAACTATAATACAAAGTAGATATATTAGTTGGAGGACAAAACTTCTCTTAGTATATTTATATTATCAAAACGTCAATTAGGACATGTTTATATAGTATAAAAAATAGATTGTATTTAATATTGTATGTGAAACCGTTACATACTAAATATTTAATAATAATAATCTTTGGTTTGTGTAACTAATTTATTGGATGTATCATAAATACTTTTATTAAATGATGTGTCTATTATTATTAATTGCTGACAAGAATTTTATTAAATGAACTCATATTTTTATTAATTGCTACTGGAATAAAATTTAATGAAGTTTGCTAGCAATTATATGTATATAGATAAGAAATGTATATTTAGTTGATTAATTGTGCATATTTAGGTAATAAGAAATGTATATTTAATTCATCTGTAGTGCATATTTATCATATTAAAATAAAACATACACATAATGCATATTTAGTTAATTCATTATGCATATTTAGTTTATATGAAATGCATATTTAGTTCATAGTGCATATTTGTTATCTTTAAATTAAATATATACATAATGCATAATTATTCATTAAATGAATATTTAGTTAATCTACAGTGCATGTTTATTATATTTAAATTTAATATATACATAACACATATTTATTTCATACGAAATGCTTACTTAAATTAAATGTATATTTGTCCTTGATCTCAGGACAAGGTCAAGGACGTCCTCAGAAGGGTCATAACATACATGATGGGAGGTCGGGTCTATGACATCAGGATCCCCAGGCTAAAACAGTAAAAGGGAGAAGAATTTAATTAAGAAGAAAAGAAGTACTCGCTCAATGACTCTTGCCAAGATAGAGAAAAGAAGTACTCGCTCAATGACTCTTGCCAAGATAGAGACATGGTAAGTTAGGGAAGTAGAATCCGAGCGGATCTCTTCCCTAACAAAAACTCTCTTCGGTTTAGAAGTATACAGTCCTATACAATGACAACTTATTCTCTCGATTTACACAACACACAATCCAACATATTTTATATACGTTGTACTTCAGTATCGAGCGAGTACTGAATTGAGCGTCGGTGAGTTTTCTGCAGGGACCTCCCACCCGGCGTATTGCAGGTTATCGAGAGCTCAAGGAAGAAGTTCGTTCCAGGTGAAAGGTGCTCAACCCAATTGTGACCAAAAAGGTGATGTATTTTACGGAACAAGGCAAATGTAATTATATTCGATTGTCACCTTGGTGGCTAGGTGAATGACATGTGGTTCTATGCATAAATTATTCTTTTGAGGACGAGACGTACATTCTTGAGACCTGCAGGATATGATCGTTTCGGCGGCGATTTAAAACCTTTTGGGCAGTGGTTTCACCGTCTTCATTGGCTTTACGAGTTTGAATTTGTCAGAGAACGTTCACATACTACAGAGTGATCGACAATAAGGGATCGACAAAATATAATTTTGGTCAATTGAGTGGTCGACAATCCGAAGTTTTTTGTTGTGGGCCGATCTTGTAGAGATTCGCATGTCTCATGGGATTTTCTTGGACATTTATTGCTTTATTTTTTGTGCATCGTGTTTTCTTTCAGTTACATGGACTTTTTCGGAATGCATATAAGACCTTTTGGGCGATGAGAAGGCTGACTGGTTCGTGGAAAATCAGTGAGGCAAATTGTCAATTTCATTTATTTTGGGAGACACTTTGTTAGCTTTGTAGCTTTATATTGTTAATTTTAAAAAATGACACTTTTGTAGGTTAAAAGAAAATTCCCCTTTCCCGTTTGAATAATAATAATAATCAAGGTTGTCAAAACCGGACCGGTCATCGAACCGGTCAAGCTACTGGTTCAATGGTTACTGGTCCGACCAGTGGTTGAACCGGTTGGACCGTTATTTAATTTATTAATATTTTTAAATATATATAATAATTTATATAATATAATTTATATATAAAGCTTTGTTAATTAAATATTAAGATAATTTATAACATTCAAATACTTAAAATAACATAATAACTTATACATGTATTTTTTATTTTACTGAAATAAATTAAATATATATTTTTTTATTTAAATAGCAACTAATAGTAGGTTGGTTATATATAAATTTTTAATTTTTGAATATTACAACTTAGTTACGAATCACACTCTGGTTAATTTACAGAACCGAGTGAACGCAGCCCAAGGAGGGTGTACTTAGTTACGAGTCACATAAGTAAGGCAACTATGAATCACACTTTGGTCACCATTGGCTGTAAGTCAATTAAATGTTGGTCACCATTGGGTTCCACATAAATTTCATTCTATGAGCCCAGCCCAAGGGATATGTATCTAAAGCCCATTTAATAGTGTCAAATATTTAATAAACTAGGCACATCAACACTCGGTGACACATCCCACATCGAAATGACAAGAAAAGGAATTCTGTTATTTAATTGATCACTTTGGGATGCTCAATCACAAGCTTCCACATTCAAGTGTTGAAACCGTTTAACCCGTGAAACCGGTCCCGGTTCACCGGTTCTTCCGGTTTTGGACCGATTTGGACGGTTTTGGAACGGTTTGAATGGATGGCGGTTTAATGGAGCGAACCGAACCGGAAAAAAATGCAGGCTGGTTCCCGGTTTAACCGGTTGAAACCGGCCGGTCCGGTCCGATTTTGATAACATTGATAATAATTGATAAGATCCAAGATGAATGACTCCGGTTCCTCATCAGGTCCTCTTCGGTTTTGAATGGTAGGTTGGTGGGTGTGGTTCAGTCCATGCACTTGAGTTCGCTGGTACCTGCAAAGCGCCGGAATTGCTCCAGCACAAAACCCTCCGACGCCCAGGTCAGTATCCGACCATAAAGAGAGAGAGAGAGAGAGAGAGAGAGAGAGAGAGAGAGAGAAAGAGAGAGAGAATCATGCGTAATAAATGTTGTAGTGAAATAATGAATTCACCGTACCCTCTCGTCGGTGAATTTACCTCTTATATAGTGACTAGCTGTATGGTCCTCTAGACCATAAATCCTTAGACGTTCATTGTCCGAGCACCTGGCTATGATGACTTCGAGGGCCAAGGCTCGACCCTAAGCCACTTCACCAGTCGACGCTATGGTCGGGGGTCGACTCCTTGGACCGATCGACCCTTGAGCGGGTCGATGCACGGTCGAGATAAGGATCGAGCCTTATGACTTGGGCATCTACCAACCTACGGTAGATCGGTCGCTGCTGGGGCGCATAGGTAGATGCTGGGGCGCATAGGTCGATGTTGGGACGCATAGGTCGCTACTGGGGCGCATAGGTCGATGCTGGGGCGCNAGTTCGACTGCCCGAGTAGGTCGATGCCCCATTGGACCCGGGTATATGCTCGACCGTTCGAGCGGGTCGAACCCCCCACAGTCCTTCTCATCCAGTTCGGCTATTAGGCTTAACCTGAGTCGGTAATATAATCCCTATCAATAATAATAATAATAATAATAATAATAATAATAATATTAATAATAATAATAATATTAATAATAATAATAATAAGATTTTATTTTTTTTATTTGTATCAGTACTATTCTACATAAAAAATAAAATGAAAGAAATATTCATTTTTTCTAAATTTCTTTATAATATCATTGAGACAAACTTTTACTAACCAAAACAACCATACATCAGTGTTTCACAAATATGTGCATCGTTGCGATGGAAAGGATGACAAGTCAAACTCTTGCAAATTTATGGTTCAGGTTAGGCTAGTCACACGTTCAGGCCCACACATCAATGTCTTAACAAATAATTGCTAGAAAAGGCCCAAAGATAGGACGTCTGGCCCAATACAAGACAGGACCACGATTCGACCCGACCGGACCCGTCTAAATTTTTCCAAAAAAGACCGTCTCTACCTCTGCTCTGCCTACAATCAACAGCACCTGGAGACCCCACCACCGTTTTTTCTCAAGCATACAAAACTCAAGAACTCCTCTCTCTCTGTTGTCTATCACATTCGCATATCGCTGCGCAAAAGAAGAAAAAAAATCATTTGATTCAACCGATCAGAGTCTCGGTGTGCGCCCGTTCATGGCCGGCTTACGGCGGCGATCGTTGGTGTTTGGTGAGATTAACTGTTGAAACTGTCGATTGGGGAGATCGGCAGCTTGGGATTTCACAATGTTCGAAGCACACGTAAGTTTTGGTTTTGTTTCGAATCGGTTTGGTACTGCAGGAGCTATTGTTTTGGGGAGGACGGATGTTGGCGGTTTTGCTGTACTGGCTGTATGTTTTTCAGTAACTTTTTTTGGCAGTTTGTGATCAGGAAATTCATGGGAATGAATTAAAGTTTGTGGCTTTATGAAATGTGTGAGTGACGGTTAACTGCATGGGTAGTTCTTGCAGAGGGAACGGAAGCTTATGCACTATTGTATTGAATTCAACGAATATTTACCTTTTTCTAAGACTTTCTGAAAGTTTGTTGAGGTGGAAATTGTTGGTGATGTGGTTGATTTGTGGTCAGTGTATAGGGATCTATGATGTCTTCACACAATGGAAGTTAGGTGAACAGTTAATAAATTCAAGGATTAAAGCAATATATCTTTCTCCGTTTGGGATTTAAACATGAACAAATTGTAAAGAAAATGGTATGACATTCAGGCGGACAAGGTAAAAGATGACCTAGAGTATTCCAATGAATTTTCCGAGCATAAATAATGGACCGGGAAGAAAAAATGGGGAACTAAGTTAGTATTTTATTGTGTGCTTGGGTTGTTGCTATGTTTTTAGGAAGAAGCATAATCTAATTACTTGCATAAATGAGTGGGGTTGGGTAGTCGGTGGAATCTTGGGGGTTTCCAGATTGATAGAAAACTGAAAATTGTTGATAACAACAATGCTACATGAAAAGGCAAAACATCTCAAAGGAGGGTGACCAATAAAATTCAACGTTTATCTTCGAAAACTGAAAACGCTCTTTACTCATTGACAAATTCGACATACTTTTCTGCAGCATGATAAGCTTGCTTTCACAGATATTTTTCTCTTGCTAATCAGTATCCTTGGAAGTTTAAATTCGTCATTATCATTAGTCATTACTGCACAATCGGCAGCCATGGCATGTATATTTGTTATAATTGGTTTTCTAGTGGGGCGATTTTTATAGAGCTACATGTAAGATAATGACAATGGCATATTTGTCTGAGCTCTCATCAAAATGGTTAAGCTAGGTAGTTAGTGGTGATAGCTAAGTGACTGTAGTTTCAGGAGGAATGTTAAAATTGAGTGATTCAAGCTGAGAACTCACACTGCATTTGTATTTGTGAACATATATTGTTCATATTTTTCGACGCAATTGAATTCTCATATTCTTGAAGAAAGCTTTGTTAGACTCTAGTTCACCTTTTATACGTCCTATTGGAAAACTAGAACATTTCTTATGTGTGTGATTGCTAGTGACAAGCAGTTTGTCGGAACTGCTTTTCTGATGATCCAGATTCTTTTGATTTTTATCCCTTGGAATTAAACTACAATAGAAGGAAAAGGGCATAGAAAGCGGTGTAGGTGAGACTATCAAGGCCACATATGAAATTTTGCTTTGAGTAATTTTTGTAAACAAATTGCGACTGACTTGTGTCCATTGAAATTTAAAAAGGGTTTTGCAGTTTCAATTGTTGAAAATTATGCATCTGTCTTTCTTTGTCTTTTGCTTGTCTTTAAATATATCTGCATGCCGAGTGAAACCGATTTAAGTAGGAAAACTGTCTTGTGTAATGCTTTTGTAACAAATGCATTAACTTAACTGTCAAAACATCCAAAGCTTGCATCCCCATCAGTTTTGTAGTTGTGTGTGGCTTTTGAATTGATAATCTTCTAAGGACAGAATTAGAATTTCTAGTTTTTTGTACTGTTTTTCATGAGAGCAGGCCAATCTGCTTTTTCTACTTTCTAGATACCAATGTTTTCTCAGTTAATCATTTTATCATAAAGCTCATTTGTATACTCAGTATATTTTCTTATTTTCATGTTCTAACCTCTTTGGCGTTGTGCTTTTAATTAACTCATCAAATCGTGTTGATTTATCATTTCTGGATTTATTGTTTTTCAGGTTTTGCATTTGCTTCGTAAATATTTGGGTGAGTATGTCCATGGGCTGTCGGCAGAGGCCTTGAGAATCAGTGTCTGGAAAGGTGATTTTTTTGTATTTTTTAGTTTTTTCTTTATATTATTTTGGTTTCTGTAGCACAAGACTTCGATTTTGATGGCTATGTTATCTTATTTTATCAATCAAAATTTGATAGTAGGTTTCTTTAAGTTGGAACTTGGAAGTCATATTTTCTTTTATCATTTTATGTAAAGCGTTTCTACGTATTCTCCCTCTCGTACATTCTTTTCGTTTATTTCTCAAAGCTTCTAATTTACAGCA
>BKCP01004483.1:356285-375504 GCA_008636005.1 Striga asiatica | reverse complement strand
TTTTAAACTGTCCACTTTTGAAATTGCAGTATGGCTGGTAAACAAGTATGTGATGTTCCTTCGACAAATGTTGGTGGTTCGACTCTGTGTGTTGCGGTGTGCAATAGAGGCATGGATATCCAAAAGGTAGGTGGCAATGAAAACATGGGTTCTTGTAATAGTCAACTTCATAATGACTAGTACTTCTTTGGCGGATAATTAGTATTTACTGGACCAATTGTTTACTCATTAAATAGATAACTAAGATGTTACAGAAAACCGAACAAGGTTTTGATACAACATTTCATTTAATTATATAAAAATCCATTACATGTTGAATTCCATTAATTTGTTATCTTCGAATTTTCAAATCATATATTTTCTCATTTTGTGTATCTCTCCCTACATATAGCATAAAGATTGACATAAAGTTCGACATAATGCATACATGGCAAGATCATGTTGTTTTACACGTCGCAACAATTTTAAAATCAACAATTTCTGCATTACACATCATTTATGTCATTCATTATGTCAAAAAGTTATGTTAAAGCAACTTTATTCATATATAAATGCGGAGTTCCCCGAGTTGAAGTGTGTGAACTTTTGGTGCTTAGTAATCATATTGGTAAATCTTATATGTCAAATTATCGTACTTTAGAGTAGTCTATGTAGGTATGGATTTTTACCTTGCATATTAGGATTTTTAAAATTCTAGAACACTAGACTCACTTGAATAAGAAATAAAATTTAAAACTTAAAAAACTTTTATATGTGTTATCATATTTTTATATATTATATATATATATATTATATATATATATATTATAATATCAAATTAATTATCTTTTAATATTCTTCAATTTCATATCCATGTAGTAATATATACAACAACAACAACATACTCAGTATATTCCCAACAGATTGGGGTTTGGGGGGTTAGTTGTACGCAGACCCTACCCTTGTAATTATACAAGGAGGCTGTTTCCGTAGCGACCCAAGATGCATTGCGCCGTTTGATATTTTTTTTTTCTAGAAACTTCACTAATAGAAGAAGCACTAGAATTTAATTGAGCCAGTCCATTATTAGCACTATGCCAGGAGAATTGTCAACAATGACTCTTCCAGCTCTATTTGCAATGGACATCCATGTAGTAATATATAAAGATATAATAATAATATCTACCTTTTTGAGTGCGTCTTACATGTGGATGTCATTCTAAATAAAAATAATAATATAATTGATATAAATTTTGATTTTTATTTTTTAATTTTAAATTGTTTAATATATATAAAAGTAATTAATATCTACGTTTTTGAGTGAGTCTTATAAGTGGATGTCATTTACATAAAAATAATAATATAATTGATATAAATTGATTTTGATTTTTTATTTTATAAATATGAATATACATTGTTAAATTGAACTACACGGGTGTCGGTTGATTTAACAACTAAATTTAAGAATTTTTTATTTCAATAATAGTTATGCATATAAAGTTTTATGTTTAATAATATTTAATCTAAAAACCTAAATATGGCATAAATGTATTTAAGCAACACTAAAAGTTTCTCTACGAAGTAGAAAATTGTGACGTTTGTTTAATGTAAGTCATGAGATAAGAGAAGCAACCCTGATGACAGAAAGGAAAAGACCCTGATGCTAACCTGCTGCAATAAGTAATGTAATGATTGGAAAAAATGTGATGTGCTAAACGATGTGTGGTTGTTCGGATGCAAAATGTTTTTAGCCTGTATTTTTTCACATTGATACTCGTGCTATTGATATATAATCTCTTTTCTGCTCCTCCTTTCCCTTGCTGCCTACGAGCTTAATGTTTTTCCTCCATATTTTACGTGAAGTTTCACTAGTTTGGTTGGCTGCTTAAAATTGCTATTCTATTCTTTTATTTTTTTTGAGATCATATCGATTAGACCATTAGGAATGCTTGTGCATCTGGCTTTGCACTTATAATATGTGGTTTAAAGACGCTTGTTTTATATTCTTTTTTGGGTGTCTAATGATGAATTATGGGATGACTTAAATATTTCAAATCTAAAATTTGGTGATTTATTAGTATTATAAACTGGTACAGTTGGACTTTGTTTTGTTTTATATTATTTATATTTTTGCATGTCTTTCTAAAAAAAATTGTGCCATATGCCTCTTTCCACCCACATTCAACCAAACTTCTATACACTTGAGAATTTAAGAATTGTTACCCAGTACTCATCTATAATTGTCCTGAGAAAGAGCTCCTGTTGCTAGAGTTGTGATTGATTAGTATGTTATTCTGTATTTTTAGAGAGACAATTAATTTATTTATTTATTTATTTTCTTTTATATATAATCTTCTTATATGCAATATTTGTGGGGTAAACTTCTTGAGCAAGCAATATCCTCATTTTTCTTCTTTTCACTTGCAAACAAGGCTCTGGAGTCTTTTAGTACCCTGATAGTAGAGTTTCCAAACGAGGAGATAAAGTCGGCTTGGTTGAGGGAACTTGTATTAAGTACATACCGTGCTTCTGTAAGATATGAATTCATCTTCCTTGATTTACACATTCTTCTTTGCTTTCTGAATAACTCAGTACGTAATCTTTGACATTCCATCATGTGGGTAAAGGCTCCTCCTTCAGTAGACATGCTTGATGATACAAGAGAGGATCAAATTGAGTTTGCTGGATCTCGGTCCAGTAATGCAAAAGCAGCTGAACTTGTTGTCAATGGAACAGTAGTAGAAACGAAATTGTCACTATACGGAAAGGTGAGACTATATGAAATTTCCAGATATTTTATTTTTAGGTGATATTATGTAATTTAATCGTCTTTTTCCTAAAGTCAGCAGTTATTTTGCCTCTGTATTTCTACTAGTCTGAACACTCCTTTTTCATCTTTTTCTATTTTCTCAGTTTGGAGACAACGAACAAGAGAGAATACACGAGAAGCTTATTCTGCAAGTTCTTGCTAGTGGCGGAAAGGTTTGTAAAATGATTTGGTTTTCATAAAAAGTCAGAGTTGATTTATGTTCGAGGTTGAGTTTTATTTATATCTTAGAAGAATTCTGAGATTTGATTGGTTTGCTGAAATCTTGTGTGTGTGTGTGTTTTTTTTTTCCTTGTGAGATGTGAATTTAAGCTCAACACTGGAAATCGTTTTAATTTCTGTCTTTTTGCAGATGCACGTCTCAAGTTGTATAAGTGACTTGACTATAAAAGTGAAGCTTAATTCTTTGAAAATCAAGGATGAGCTACAGGGTTCTCTATCTACACATTCACAATATTTGGCCTGTTCAGTTATCAATGATCAGCATTCATGTAGCAACCCCAGCAAGTTGGAATCTCAAGAGAAGGACCTGTCTGCAGAGATGGTTGAAGAAGACGATATCTTCAGAGACGCCCTACCAGATTTTGTTATTTTCCATGAGTCTGCTGAAATCCACGAGAAGGATTTTTCTCCAGGAACCATGGCTACGTGCGATGTTTTTTATGAGGCAATGGGTCCAGATGATTCTGATTTTGTGTCTGTCACATTTCTGACGAGGAATCCCAGTTCTCCTGATTATGATGGTATTGATACACAGGTATTCTTCTGAAGGATAAATGTATTNACTTTTATCTTTTTTATTCACTTTTTTTTTTCTTTATTCAAGATGTACCCCAGCAGCTAGATCATTGCTGCTGCTGCCACAATCTCAACCGCAGCTTACTAAACAATGAAGATCAACAGCCACAACTTTTCTTAAGATTTAATATATATTTTGCATCCAACAGTCCTAAGGATTGAGTTAGTTACCATCCTTCTACAAAAGATAAGGAAATCTAGTCTTTGGGCTGTTGAACAGAATCCAACCACACCAGATAAGAAATCTAGTCCTTGGGCTGTTGAACTGAATTTTTCAAGCTCTTGCTGCGGTTAAACGTTCCTCTTCAAAGTGCTGAAACCCCCCAGTTGGTCATGCAGGCAGAGAGGGATCCCCTAGTCGGGGAGCCCGAATGAGTGGAAGCGAGGGAGAAGTCCTAAGGAGACCTTTTCCTACTCCTGAGCTAGCATTCGTTTAGAATCTTCATTGAGCAACTCCTATCACTCCCCATTGCAATTGTTAATTCTTGCCATCCCCATATCTTACTTCCTTGCCTTTCCTGCTTTATCCAGCTACCCCTTTTCTGCCGGAAATAGGTTGAGGAAAATGTATAAATGAGAGTTTGCAAAAGGGATAACTTTGTTTTCTTTGTTTATTGATTGAAGTACACTATTGTTTGATGGACACTTTGTCTTTTACTACCCCATCCTCGTCCTTTTGAGCGAGGACCTTGAAATATTCATCCTCTGTAGTTTTGTTTCTGAATGGTGTTTTATACTTTTCAGATGAGTATTCGGATGTCCAAGTTGGAGTTTTATTGCAACCGGCCCACTGTTGTTGCTTTGATCAATTTTGGTTTTGATCTGAGCTCAGCAAATGGTGTGGTTAGTGGTTCAAATCTAGAAAATACTGATGATGAGTCTGCTGCAAACAAAGACAAGATAGAAGAATATGGACATGCATCATCCATTAAGGGACTATTGGGATCTGGGAAAGGACGAGTAGTTTTTAATTTGCACATGAATGTTGACAGTGTGACTATGTTTCTCAATAAGGAGGACGATTCTCAACTTGCTATGTTTGTGCAAGAAAGTTTCCAATTGGATATCAAGGTATTACATTTTTTTTCTATTTATTCATATGTTCAGAGACCCAATGGTGTATGTATATTTGTATATAGTGTAGTCCGGCATTATTTATCCTCGTTATATGCTTCTTTGCAAATCATTTTCTGCATCACAGTTAATTATCATAATAAATTCTTGCATTAAATAAGGTTCATCCAAGTTCAACATCTATAGACGGGACTTTGGGGAACTTCAGGCTATGTGATCTGTCACTTGGGTCTAACCACTGCTGGGGTTGGCTTTGTGATTTGCGGAACCAAGAAGCAGAATCCCTTATACAGGTACATATTAGTCTAACTGTTTGCCTCCAGTTTCCAACTAATGGTAATCCCTCTCTCTTTTTAACCTTTGGTTTCTTTCCAGTTTTCATTTAAGTCTTATAGCATCGGAGACGACGATTACGAAGGATATGATTACAGTTTAAGTGGCCGCCTTTCTGCCGTCCGTATTGTTTTTCTGTACAGATTTGTCCAGGAGGTACATTTCAAATCTACTTTATTCTCTGGGTTCACACTTTATGGACCTAACTTTGTTTGTTGCTTTTGATATTTATGTTTGTTGCTTTGATGTTTATTCATCAAGAGCATGGATGTATATTTGATATTCACTGCATGCTTCATTATTTTATTAAGAAGCTCATGCTTATATTTGTACTTAATCTAGGTCTAGTTAAATTTCAACCATCAGATGTTACTTATTTTTATGATTTAGCAGATAAAGAGGTTTAAATGCTTACCTAGAACAAATTGTCTGCCTAAGGAAGAGAGAACAGAAATGTCTCTCCTGCAATTTCCCTATAAGTACCCTGGTGGTCTGAATACCTTCAATAATTAGATATCCTAGAATTCTTGTGTTGTTTAACTTGTTTTATGCAATCGTAAATGAGGCGTAGCGTTTTCTTCTCCTGGAATGATGATTGGAAAAGAATTATAATTTGATGCCAGTGTAATGATCCTAAAAGTATGGCTAGGTCATTCAATGCTGATTCCAAAAATTGAAGATTTTGGGAAGTACTTGAGCTACTTGCTATTGTATACAAGATAAATGTAGTCACTTTTTTATATTTGAGCTTTCTAATTTTTTCTACTAAGATTCCAATTGCTATGATAGTAGAAGATTTCATTTTACATGTAAAACCATAAGACCTTTATGGTAGCTCCTTTTCCTTGTCTGAAGATTCACCAGATCCTGCATTGTAATAATCATGCTATCTTTTACTTATTCTCTTTTTTACTGCATATGTTCTAGTCCTTATAACCAACGTCTTGATGTTAATTTAGAAATAAAACATTATGGTAGGGTAAGCCAGCTTTCCAGAATGTGGTTTTGCCCTATTTTACAAGGAACTGTCTGAGAATACTTGGTAGATGGGAGTAATTTCCGAAACCTTGCTTGTCTATAAAAGACAACAAAGGGCAAAAATGGATAATTTGTTTATCTCCCAAGTGTTTGTATCCAAAATTCTAAAAGATTTGGTAAATGTGCATCTGCAGATAACTGCTTATTTTGTGGGACTTGCCACTCCGCATACTGAAGAAGCAATAAAACTTGTTGATAAAGTCGGAGGAATAGAATGGCTGATTCAGAAATATGAGGTTGATGGAGCATCTGCTGTAAAACTGGATCTTTCACTGGATAATCCCATGATAGTTGTTCCCCAAAATTCACTGAGCAAAGAGTAAGTTTCCATTTTTAAATTTTGTTACAGACGCATATGCATTCAGCAGAAAGAAGTTGGATGTATAAGTTCTTGACTACTCTGTTACCTTTTTGTATTTCTTGCACAGATTTGGAAACTAAGAGGAACCATTGTAATCGTTCTCATAAAACTATTTTAGTCAAGCTCTATTGATGCTTCTTATCTAGTGGGATTGCTGATAACTCATGTAGTCCCTTGAACTTTTTGTGTTGTCAGTAGTACTTATGTAGATACATAACTATTCGTATTGTTGTAACCATTTTATGAATTATAGGCCCATAAGGACTCATCTTTCTGCCTAATCTTGATTTATGGAGTAATAGTTCTTCATACATTTATGTTCAAGGATGACCTTTTTCATGGTTCGACTGTTCCAGACAATATATGAAATCAGCTATATTTGGTAAAGTGCCTGAGTTCTTGAATGTGGTTCCCCTCGTACATAGAGATGCATGATTAAGTGTTAGTCACTATTGTTTTCATTTGTTCTTTACTTGTAGCATAAATTTGTATGGTTCAGATTTTTGTCAATTTTATTACTAAATACTGAGTGATCTGTTGATAAGACTTTCTTGTCTTCCTTGAAGTCAAGGACCATACGGCTATCATTTAGATCATTCTTGTTCTTTGGTGAATCTGAAGAATGATTATTTGATGTTGGATCCATCTAACTCTGATATGTTTTTCCTACATTTTCAAAATCTATATATGCATACTATCTCTTTATCCATTTTTTTAGTATTCTTTAAATCTCTTTTTCTTTGGGTGGAAATGTTGCTTACAGCTTCATGCAACTTGATCTTGGCCATCTACGGATCCAAAACTCATTCAGTTGGCATGGTCCAGAAAAAGATCCTTCTTCTGTACATCTTGATGTTCTTGATGCGGAGGTTGTTACTTCCATTCATATTTTTGATGATTTATCTTAAAATATGTCATACTCTGATACTATCTACATAAATACAGCTTTTGGGAATCAATATGGCTGTTGGAATTAATGCTTCCATTGGCAAGCCTATGATTCGGGAAGGAAGAGAAGTCCATGTTATTGTTCGCCGCAGTTTAAGAGATGTGTTTCGCAAAGTCCCAACTTTTTGTTTGGAAGTCAAAGTAAATTTTCTGTTATTACTTATTACATGTTTTGCTTCTTTATTGGCACTCGGCTTTCGTTACTTGACTAATTAGAAGTTTTATTAGTAACAAGATTTTGTCGGCGTTGAGTTGCTATCCAATTTGCAATTCTTTACTGCAAAAGATTGTCTGAGGGCTGTCTGCTCTCGAGCTTACTTCTGTTTAGTTTGACGGATTTTGTGGAATTAACTAGGCTTCAGACAATATGGTCACTTAGAAGTGCCTTTAGTGTTAGACACAGAAGTTGATCTTCTGATTTTTGGTTTGCTGATTTCTAGTCTTCCTCCATGTAGATAGCTATTGTGTTGTATGCTTGAGGATGTTAATATATTCTCATGTTTTCCAAGGTAGGCGGCAAGAGCAAAATTACTTCCAATTTTAACTTCACTGCTCCACATGCTACTGCATACGCCGTATGAGCTGTTGGTCCTAAGAGATGATCCGTACTGTTGAATATATCTGTACTGCCTGGATCACAATGTAGTCTAGAGAATGAGCCATGAAACTGTGTAGTTTTAGGTTTCATTTTAATTCTGTGTTTAAATTATAGAGGTTAAGAGAATTGATCTTCTTTCTGAACCCAGGAAGGGTTGAGACTGCCTAAGAAAAGATTTTGCCGAAGGTTTGCAATTGTTTTAAAACCATAAAATATTGTGTTCAGCATTGTTGCTATGCCTGGATATATCTATATGGCAATGTGAAATCTTTGAATTATTATATATTTACTGCTGGTATCATCATCCATTTCTTGTGGAACAGGTTGGGTCGCTGCATGCTGTGATGTCGGACAAGGAATATAATGTTATTCTTAATTGTTTCTACATGAATTTGTGTGAAGAGCCATCTCTCCCTCCTAGCTTTCGCAGCAGTGATTCTTCTGCCAAGGATACAATAAAATTGCTTGTTGATAAGGTGAACATGAATAGCCAGGTCCTTTTGTCGCGTACTGTAACTATTATAGCTGTGGAGGTTGGCTATGCATCGCTAGAGCTGTGCTATGGAACTGATAAGGAGTCACTTTTGGCTAATGTTATTGTGAGTTCAATTTGTGGTTGTGCCAATACTAGTCATATCCGTATTTTTAATCAAATGTAAATATTTTAGTAGTATCTGATTTGATCGTCTTGCAGCTTGAAGGTCTTTGGGTGTCATACCGGACGACATCTTTATCAGAAGCGGACTTATATATTACTATACCTAAGTTCTCTATTTTAGACATCCGTCCAAACACGAAGTCTGAAATGAAGCTGATGCTTGGCTCGTCCACTGATGTCCCAAAGCAGACTTCTCTTGACCGGATTGTTGATTTACCAAATTCAACGATGTTTTTAATGGATGGAAGATGGCGCCTTTCATCACAGTCATTTGTAGTTCGGGTGCAGCAGCCCCGTATTCTTGTTGTTCCTGATTTTCTTCTGGCTATCTGCGAGTTTTTTGTGCCATCTTTGGGGATAACTGGCAGGGACGAAATGATGGACCCTAAGAACGATCCTATTTCCAAGAGTAACAGCATAGTTCTATCTGCCCCTCTATATAAACAAACAGAAGATGTGATGGAGTTTTCTCCATGTCGGCAACTTATAGCTGATGCTATTGGGATTGATGAATACATATATGATGGCTGTGGCAAGACAATACGTCTTGTTAATAAGGGAGAAAAAGAGCTGCATTCATCTGTCGTCCGGCCCATAATTATCATAGGGCGGTGTAAGAGGCTGAGGTTCATAAATGTAACATTTGAGGTACTACTACTTTTTGTATATGCTTGTTATGCACATGTTATCAGATTTTTTTTTTTAAATATTTTGATTTAACATGAAAAAGGTCTGTTGATTTTTTTTTTATTTTATTTTTTTAATTTCAAGAAAGAGGATTTCAAAATACAAATTGTGGACGATCTCTAAGTGTTTTAGGAAGCTACTCCGAGTGTTGACTAAAGCAAGCTAGGAAACAATTTTAGAATATACGGACCATATAATTGAAGAACTGGAAATGAGAAAATTCAAGATAACAAATTTTCTGACAAGTAGCTATGCAGAAGATTGTGTCTCTCACCCTGATGATGTGTTTGTTATGCCCCACCTTGTCTTTATTCATTTTGATCTTACACTAGGACTTCTTCGGTTTTGGCTAATACTTGGGCTCTAACAACCTGGACAGAACTACATTCTATTCTTTTTTCAGCCCTGGTACTAACTTAGCTGCACCTGCATGCGCATCCGAGCAAACTCTACTTCGTGGCCTACTGTAATCTACGTTGTTTAGTAGAACAATTCTGTACTTCACTCAACAGATTATAATATTCCATCACTGAATTTTTGCCTTTCCGTGTTCCATTGCAATCAAATCTTCAAACCATCTCTTGTGCTTTCCTAACCTTCGCTTGCAGTGCCTTATCAATCATGGGCTTTTGCTGCTGAAATTTTCTGCATAACTGGCATCACACTGTCTGTTTGGGGATGTATCGGGATTAAATCTGTAACAAAGCCTGCCCCTGCTTTTCCATTGCCCTTGAGAGCAAGGCATACTGACTAAAAAAGTTCTTTTATAATTAGTTCTATTAGTTTTATCTCTTATGTTGGGTTATCTGGAGAGAAGGTTTTAGATCGTGTGCTGGTTTAGTGTTTCTACTGACAACATTGTCTTCTATGGTAGAGGATAAAAAGGGTGATGGAAATAGTCATGAATATACGCTCGATTTCACCTTAATTTTAGGATAGGAAACCAGCGAAACCAGCCAGACTAAACTAAATTAACAAATAGATTAGAAGGAGATTGCACTTAAAATTGGAGTTCCATATCATAAAAATATGAAAAAGTTATAGTTACAATATATTTTGTTTAGGCTGATTCTTCACAACTGGAAGTTTGCTTTGATAAAATATGAGCATTTCTCTGAGTTGCTGAAACGGTAATCTTTATAGTGGTAGTGGGTTATTGTAATTTCAAATTTTCCATGATATTGGATTGATTTCAATTTTTAGCTTTCAGGTCCCCGAAATTGTAGTTTTAGAAGTTTTTGTATGATCTTTCAGTATGTCAGCTTTTATTTTTGTCAACTTTCCAAAATTATTTTTTCATTTGGTTAGCATGCTAGTCTTTTGATATGAACATCCATTTATGTTTGCTTTGGCTGAAGTCCTTTACTTATATGTAGGCTTGGAATACTTGTTGAATCTTTGCCTGATCTTTGAGATTGCTTTTAATAATTGCTTGTTTTTCAGAATGGCTTGCTTTTGAGGAAATACACGTACTTGAGCAATGATAGCAGCTATTCAGTTTCTCAAGAAGATGGTGTCGAATTTTCTTTTCTGGATGATATTTCTGTGAATAAGAATCATGAAGGCTCAGATTACTTGGAAGTTTCACAAACTTTACATGCTTCCAATACAGTTCACTGCGAATCAAGTAAAACACCAAGTTTCAGTTTTGAAGCCCAGGTAAATTATCTTAATCTATTGGTACATGTTGTTTGTTTTTAGTTCATTCTCTTTATATTTTGTTCAGTTGCTGATGTTGTTATTCTCTTATTTACTCTGACGGTTTTACTGTTTTTTAACTAGAGTTCGCAATGTTACGCTTGTCTCAGATAGCTGAAGTATGGCTTTCAAGTCCCAACTAAATAAAATGAAGAATGCCAAATTTTTCATTTCTCATTTTTATGAAACCTTTGGCGCAACTCAATTAATATTAGTATGGCATGTATTTCTCTATTTCTTTCTTTTGAGAACAATGGCTGTGTTCAGGGATTGAACATTATTGAAACCGTAATTATCTGTACCTTTCGTTAAAGCGTTCTGTTAGTGAATCATATTTCAAACATTAAGGTCATAGCAAGTAAATTGGTATCTACAGTTTGGAATTATTTGAATCCTGTTCACTTTTGTCCATATAAATGGTTGAACTTGCTGCACCACAATCTGTACCCTGACTTGTTTCATTTCTCTATTATCAGGTTGTTTCTCCTGAGTTCACTTTCTATGACAATAGTAAGTCATTCCTGGATGATTCTACCCATGGTGAAAAGCTTCTACGTGCAAAAACAGATTTTAGCTTCATGTGAGCATCAGCTTTTCCGTGTTTTATTTGTCACTTTCAATTTCATTTTATAGGTCTTGTGACCAGATAGTATGTATGGATCTCTTTGTTTGCCGTGAAATTCAGCAGGTGGTCCTTTTCAGAGATCTAACCACCTCCCTAATCACCTATAGATTAGTCACTACATTTTTTACCAATTTTTTTCGGTTGCAGTACTAAATTAATTTACATATCTTGCGTTTGCGTTTCCTATAGGTATGCATCGAAAGAAGATGATAGATGGATAAGAGGTCTCCTCAAGGATTTGACTGTGGAGGCTGGATCTGGCCTCGTTGTTCTTGATCCAGTAGATGTGTCAGGGGGATATACTTCCGTTAAAGATAAAACAAACATATCTATAATGTTCACCGACATATATGCTCATCTTTCTTTGAGTGTTATTTCCCTTTTACTTAATCTTCAAAGTCAGGCATCTTCAGCACTACAATTTGGAAATGCTGACCCCCTGTCCCCTTGTACAAATTTTGACCGTATATGGGTGTCTCCAAAAGGTATTTTTGTCTTCTCTGAGTTTATCTTCAGGACTTTTAAAATGTGTGTGTGCACGTATGGCCCTACTGTGGCTTTCAATTTTCCTCCCTTCTCTACAACAAATTTCTGAGCAAACATAACTTTTCTGTACCCTTGTTCACAGAGAATGGACGTCTTAGTAATCTGACCTTTTGGAGGCCTCGAGCTCCATCAAACTATGTTATTCTGGGTGATTGTGTGACATCGAGGTAATTGCGTGGCGTGCTCAATAATTCGATACGCTGTTGGTGACCGAAGTTTGTTACACTGGATCGCCATAAAGATTAATCTTGCTAATCTTGCTTTATTTGTGCTTGCAAATATGTAAATGTTTATTCGTGAATATTTCGAAAATCCTTCCTGTAAATGAGGTGAATAAAAGATCTTTGGTCTAACTCAGTGATTTTATTTATAGAGCATTCTCATATTTCAGTAATGACTTCCATGCATTGTATTGTACTACACATGAGTAATAAAGATCTCAATATGTTCCTTCTCAATTTCTTTAATGAAACTACGCCTTGGGAGAAATAGGAGCTTCATTTTTGGGATGCTGAAGGCAGAAACTATTTTCTTTTCTGCTCCTACAACTGACTCACAAGTGTAGAAAGGATTTTCCTGTTTTTTAACTGCATATGTGTTTTCTGCTGTGTTCTGTGTATTTTCCTTCTGAAACATAGTGATGGCATTAGCGTACATTTTGTTGTTTACTCTCCAGCAACTAGCATGAATTTAGTAATGAGATATGAAAAAAGATATAAGAATGTTTGGCTGTGTTGATGGCATCTAGTTCACATTCTCCTTGACATGTTGCATGCTTTGACTTGTTTAATTTTCATACCACACAGGCCAAATCCTCCTTCACAGTCAGTCCTGTCTGTAAGCAACACATATGGTCGTGTTCGGAAGCCTCTTGGATTTGAGCTCATCGGTACATTTCCAAGTATTCAGGAACAACAGTCTGAAGAAGACCTTTCAAATATTGACCGTGATTGTTCTCTTTGGCTACCTATTGCACCTGCTGGATACTTGGCATTGGGTTGTGTTGCAAATGTTGGAAGTCAACCACCTCCAAATCACACTGTTTACTGTATTCGTTCTGATCTTGTGACATCAACAGCATATTCAGAATGTCTAGTCAACTCTTCTGCTAATCTCATATTTGAATCCGGATTCAGCATATGGCGAATAGACAACTGTCTTGGGTCATTTTATGCACATCCATCAGTTGAATGCCCATCAAAAAGTTGTTGCTTTGATCTGAATCATCTTCTTCTATTTAACTTTAGCCAGCGGCAAGCTTCTTCAGGCGAACCCGTCCTGGATTCTAATAGTGAACATGAAAATGCATACCTCCAGACGAGTAACCCTGGTGCAATTTCATCTGGTTGGGATGTTTTAAGATCAATTTCTAAAGCTAGCTCATTTTACATGTCAACCCCAAATTTTGAGCGAATCTGGTGGGACAGAGGCGGTGATCTTCGCCGATCATTTTCAATATGGAGGCCTATACCACGCCTTGGATATGCCATACTGGGTGACTGCATAACTGAAGGGTAAGATCTTCTTTCCAATTTTTCTTTTTCTTTTTCTTGGTTCTTTTTCGGTGTTGTATTTTTGTGGGAGTAGTAATAATTCACTGATACTCCATTTTCTTATATATATATATATAATTTTTATTCTGTTCTCCCAGCTTGGAACCTCCTCCATTAGGCATCATTTTCAAAGCTGACGACATCAGTATTTCTGAAAAACCTGAACGATTTACTAAAGTTGCTCATATTGGGAAGAAAGGCTCGGAGGAAGCTTTCTTCTGGTACCCCATTGCGCCACCTGGATATGCTTCATTGGGATGTATTGTCACACTCCACGATGAGGCACCTGTTTTAGACTCTATTTGCTGCCCAAGAATGGATTTGGTTAGCCAAGCCAACATAGCTGAGATGCCTATGTCAAGATCATCAAGTTCTAGGTCATCCCAATGCTGGAGTATCTGGAAAGTTGACAATCAGGTTAATTACTTCGAAGAGTCTAATCTACTACAGCTCTTACTTCCACCATTTCTGTTCATAAAAATTTTCCATAAAAGGCTGTCTTCATTTTTGTATCCCTCACATTTGGTATGCTACTTCATTTCGCAGGCCTGCACATTTCTTGCTCGTTCTGACCTGAAAAAGCCATCAAACAGATTAGCATTTACTATTGGTGATTCAATCAAGCCAAAGACAAGGGACAACATTACAGCTGAGATGAAAATAAGATGCTTTTCTCTAACTGTTTTGGACAGCTTATGTGGAATGGTTTATACCTGACAAATTGATTTTCCAAATGTTTAGTTCAGTAGTTGCTTAGCCTGATTATTTTCTTGATCCTGTACCATTGTTTTCTTGCCAGATGACTCCTTTGTTTGATACCACAATTACTAACATCAAGTTAGCAAGTCATGGCCACCTTGAGGCAATGAATGCCGTGTTGATTTCTTCATTTGCAGCATCAACGTTTAACATTCAGTTAGAAGCATGGGAACCACTAATTGAGCCATTCGACGGAATATTTAAGTACGAATTCATGGGTTGCCGTTTTATTTTATTTTAATTCGTTCACCCTTTTCTTTTTATGAATAAATAATTAATGCTGAACCTGTCGAACTGACCACTTTAAGTAATTATCTTATGCTGGAAGGCTTGAAACATATGATACCAATTTAAGCCAACCAGCAAGTGTAGGCAAAAGAATGCGAGTTGCAGCTACAACTATTCTGAATGTGAATCTGAGTGCTGCAAATGTTGGTACCTTAGCACAAACCATAGATTCGTGGAAAAGGCAGAAGGAAATAGAAAAGAGAGCAATGAGACTTTATGAGGTTGAATAATTCTTATTATTGCCTACACTCTCCATGTTACTGTTTATACCTCTTTTGACAGCTAAATAACTTCCACAGAATGCCGCTGGTCTTGATGTGTCTGACCAAAAATCGACGCATCTGGCTTTGGATGAGGATGATTTTCAGACTGTGGTAGTTGAAAATAAACTTGGGTGCGATATATACCTGAAAAAAACTCAGGACATTTTGGATACAGTAAATGTACTGCATCATGATGATTCTGCTGCTTTGTTCGTAGCACCTCCAAGGTATTCTGACAGATTAAATGTTTCAGAGGAATCAAAGGAACCTCGATGTTACGTTGGAATACAAATATTTGAAGCGAAGGTTGTTATCTATCAACTTAGTATATTTAAAATTGATGCCGATTTTATTTACCACAGTTATCATTATTTTTTTTAATTCTGCTCGCATTGTATGCAGGGTTTACCTCTTCTTGACGATGGAAATAGTCATCGTTTCTTCTGTGCTTTGCGCGTGCTTGTAGAGAATCAAGAAGCTAATCCGCAAAAGCTTTTTCCACAAAGTGCGAGAACAAAGTGTGTTAAACCTTTATCAAACGATGCCAATGGTTCTGATGATGGCATTGCGAAGTGGAACGAACTCTTCTTTTTTGAAGTTCCTCGGAAGGTAAGAATGCTAAACCGCCAACCCAACCCCAACTCTAGAAGAAAAAAGGGAGAAAATCAAGTTAGAACACTATGATAGCTGGACATAAAAGATTGGAGTTTGTGTGAGGGTAATTTGTTTCATCAGTGAATTTCATTATCTAACTAGAGAGATGGGCTGGTGATGCTTATCTCCCGGTCTCCCAATCTGATAAATACAAATGGAGAACAAAGGATGGGGATAAATAAATTGAAAAAGGAAACCCCAAAAGGAACACATTCATGTATTTATAATTATCATGATGAACCTTATTTATCTTTAATGTATTATATGCTGTTCACTCCTTTATCATTGATATGTATATTTTCCAAGAGCCAACTCTTCTTCAGTTTCTCTATATTTCTGTTGGCCTTTAGCAGTCATATTAACTAGGATTTTTTTTCTTTTTGTTTGACTGGTATTTTTGAAGGTATCTAAGTTTATCTAAACTTTTAGACATATACTTGTCTCAGGGAACAGCTAAGTTGGAGGTGGAGGTAACAAACCTTGCTGCAAAGGCTGGTAAAGGTATTGACCACTTAGCCATTGGCTGGTTTGTTTGCTTAGAATTTCCAATAGTTGCCTTTTGAGATGTATAACTTAAACAGATAGTTTGACCTAGTGGATTCTAACTGTTTTCACATATTTGCTTAGAATTTACAATAGTTGCCTTTTGGGATGTATAACTTACAGATAATTTGACCTTGTGGGTTTCTAACTGTTTTCAGGGGAGGTTGTGGGTGCATGCTCGTTTTCTGTTGGACATGGCATTAGCTTGTTGAAAAAAATTTCTTCTGCTAAAATGCTCCATCAAGTGTCTGAGGTTCAAAGTGTTTCATGTTATCCATTGAAAAGAATGGTATGTAGGATCTCTCTCTCTCTGGTTTCTTCTTCACTTGTTATATAATAACTTCCATTGTGACTCTCTTTCAGGGCCAGCATGATGTTGAAACGAATTCTCATTCTTGCCTTTTGGTTTCCACTTCATTCATCGAGAAAAGCGTGGTTAATGACTTCGATAATAAACGGGGAGATGAAGGTGGTTTAGATGAAGATATGGGTTTCTGGGTTGGACTTGGTCCAGAAGGTCCATGGGATGGTTTTCGCTCATTACTTCCTCTATCGGTAATTCCCAGGAAACTGAAAGATGATTTTGTGGCACTAGAGGTGTCAATGAAAGATGGGAAGAAGCATGCAGTTTTCAGGGGTCTTGCTGTGGTGATAAATGAATCAGATATCAGATTGAATATCTCAACATGTCCAGTCTCAGTGTTAAATGGTCATGAGGTATCCTCTAGGACAAGCAAAAATAACACTATCACTGAAGAGATCTTTGAAAATCAACTATATCATCCAGTATCTGGTTGGGGTAATACTGAATATGGCTCCCCTGGTAAGAATCCAGGTCGCTGGAGTACAAGGGATTTTTCATATTCATCTAAAGTGAGTTTCTTTCTAGTTTTTATTTTACTTTTGTGTGATAAATATTGGTTCCTATGTCTCTTCAAATTGGATGATGTTTTCTTAATTTTGTGAAGGGATTCTTTGAACCTCCTCTTCCCCCCGGATGGAAATGGGTATCAACGTGGACTGTTGACAGATCTCAGTTTGTTGATTCTGAGGGTTGGGCTTATGGGCCTGACTATGAAAGTTTAAAATGGCCTCCAAATTCTCCCAAATCGGGTACAAAATCAGCTCGTGATGCAGTTCGCCGTAGGCGTTGGGCCCGCACTAGGCAAGAAGTCAATGACCGGGCTATAACAAACCAGGATTTCCTTGACGTCACTATTTGTCCTGGTAGCTCATCGGTTTTACCCTGGAGAAGCATGTTGCGGGATTCCAACCAATGTCTACGAATTCGTCCATACAGTGATGATTCTCAAACTTCCTATGCATGGGGCCAACCAGTCCCTGTGGAGAAGGATTCATTATCTGTTGATCAACCTTCACTTTCTCGTCAAAGTACCTTAAAACATGCAAGTAAAACTACAATTACTCCGTTGAGGCTAGATCAGCTTGAAAAGAAGGATCTTCTTTGGTGCTGTCCTGGATCTAGTGGTAGATTGTTCTGGCTCTCAATTGGCACAGATGCATCAGCTCTTCATACAGATCTTAATACCCCTGTTTACGACTGGAAAATATCGGCCAGCTCGCCTCTGAGGATGGAAAACAGACTTCCTTGCTCTGCAGAATTTAAAATCTGGGAAAAGCTGAGGGATGGCAAAAATATAGAAAGACAGACTGGTTTTGTAGCATCTCGTGGAACTGTACACGTATACACTGCTGACATACGGAATCCGATATACGTTATGTTATTTGTTCAGGGTGGTTGGGTGGTAGAAAAGGTATTTTTTTATTTTTTTTTTAGTTTGCATGGTAGCATATGCATGCATGTTTTGGAAATATATGTGCTTGGAATTATTTCTCCATGAAAATTTATTTGGTGATGCCTTCTTTCTGTCTCTGGTAAATCAGGACCCTGTTCTTATTTTGGATATGGGGGGCGGTAATCATGTTTCTTCATTTTGGATGCTTCATCAGCAAAGAAAAAGGTATAATCTTGAAAGTTATTTTTAGTATGTTGCAACAATTTCTTCTTCTGTATCTTGACTGCCGCTTTGCTGCTACCATGGTCCACATACTTCTGGAATATGAGAATGTCAAGAAGGGACGTGTCCTCATGAGGACATATGGTTCCCTTATGAAATATAAGGATTCCATTTCATTGAACCGAGGCTTTCTGTGTCAACTGTATTGTCGACAAGTATCGATGCACTACCTTTAAATTTTGTTTGGCCACAAGTCACTAGCGTCCAGGGATGATTGTGTAACTTCAAAACTCTTACCTCAAAATATTTTTCCATAACCAATGTGATTATATATGGTTGTCTTAATGTCAACTAGGTTAGGTTTTTGTTTGGCCACGAGTCACTAGCGTCCAGGGATGCTTGCGTAACTTGAAATCTTTTACCACAAAATATTTTTTCATAACCTATGTGATTTTTTCACAAAATATTTTTACTACAAATCTTTCATTTTTTTGTCAATTCTTGCTTGCAGGAGGATACGGGTCAGCATTGAGCGGGATTTGGGAGGAACTGCAGCTGCCCCGAAAACAATCAGGTTTTTTGTTCCCTACTGGATAAATAATGATTCCTTCCTCCCGTTGGCATATCGTGTAGTGGAAATTGAGCCGCTGGAAAGTGCAGAAGTGGATTCTTTTATGGTATCCAAAGCAGTTAAGTCTGCAAAGTCAGCATCGAAATATCCGTCAACACCAGTGGTCAGGAGACAGGCTGGTATGAGGAGAAATATTCAAGTATTGGAAGCGATTGAAGATACAAGTCCAGTACCCAGTATGCTCTCTCCTCAAGATTATGTTGGCCGTGGTGGTGTTATGCTGTTTTCATCACGAAATGACATGTATTTGTCTCCAAGGGTGGGCATTGCTGTTTCTATGCGAAATTCTGAAAATTTCAGTCCTGGAATATCCCTTCTTGAGCTGGAGAAAAAGGTGATGTGATGAGAATTATTTGTTCTTAGGGCATGCTTGATTGGG
>BKCP01004483.1:329858-356278 GCA_008636005.1 Striga asiatica | reverse complement strand
GATGATTGTTGTCATACTTTTTTATATCTCATAAACCGACCTTCATTGATGGTAATGATAGTGATTCCATATTCCTAACCAATCACCATAACTATAATCAGTACTTTCTTTACCGTTCCCTGATACTTCAAAGCCATTCCATTCCCTTTAACTTACCGAGCAATCCCTCAGTAAAAAATATGATAACTATGTTAATTTTTTTCTTCTTTTGTTCTCTCACTCTCAAATCTCAATTACTTATTTACTTGAATATTCAGCAAAGAGTTGATGTGAGGGCATTCCAATCTGATGGAACTTACTACAAACTATCAGCTGTGTTGCACATGACTTCTGACAGAACAAAGGTACAAATACTCATTATAATTCTGACTTAGAATTCCATATTTTGTTGTTTTATTTGCAATAAATTGTTCAAAGTTTGTAACTGCAATTCCTCTATATGTCCAGGTCATACATTTTCAGCCACACACAATGTTTGTAAACAGAGCAGGGTGTAGCATTTGCGTCCAGCAATGTGATACTCATTTGCTAGAGTGGCTTCATCCTACAGAACCTCCTAAACATTTTGGGTGGCAATCTGGAAAAAGTGAATTGCTTAAGGTCCGAGTAATTGACCAAACCTTTTATTTATTTTTGGTCCTTCAAATATATGTTACTGACTCAATGTGTCTCATTGGTGAAGTTGCGGATGAAAGGGTACCAATGGAGCGCGCCATTCAGTGTAACCTGTGAAGGTCTAATGTCCGTATTCTTGAGAAGTGAGCTTGGAGGTGATCAAATACACTTTTCTATTGAGGTCAGAGGTGGGACGAAGACCTCACGCTATGAAGTTATATTCCGTCCCAAATCCTATTCAAGTCCTTACAGGTGATATTTTAAACTTCTTTTCTAACTAGTTTGAGCATTAATGTGAACTTCTATTTCTGCGCTCCACTGCTTCTATCTCTAAAACTAAGACATTTCCAGGATCGAAAATCGTTCTATCTTTCTTCCTATTCAAGTTCGGCAAGTCAATGGTTCTCATGACTCCTGGAGGCCTCTACCCCCCAATGCTGCAACTTCTTTTTCGTGGGAAGATGTTGGTAGACAACGACTTTTGGAAGTTTTGGTAGATGGAGATGATCCCATGACATCACAGACGTATGATATTGATGAGATTAATGATCATCAGCCCATCCAAATTTCTGGAGGACCCAGGAGAGGTATACAAGTCTCAATCATTAAGGAAGAGAGAGTAAATGTTGTTAAGATCAGCGACTGGATGCCAGGAAATGAAGCACCAACACTGTTAAATCGAAGCATTTCATCTGCACAGCGAATCCCGGAAAATAAGTCTCAGCTTCAGCCGACAACATTGGGCTCAGATTGTGAATTTCATCTCATTCTTGAAGTTGCTGAGCTTGGATTGTCCATTGTTGATCATACACCAGAAGAGATATTATACTTGTCCCTGCAGAACTTTTTGATGTCATATTCCACTGGACTAGGATCTGGACTTAGTCGGTAAGTTCTTGTCACATATCCTGTCCAGGGTTTTTTTTTTTTTTCTTTTTTTTATGTTTTAGAATATTTCTGACCATTAGCCTTTACATAGAAAATTTTGATTGCCCACATTTGGTTGTTACTGGAGCTAATTCTGAATTTTGTACATCAGGTTAAAAATAAGAATGGGGGGAATTCAGGTGGATAATCAGTTGCCTTTAACTCCAATGCCAGTTTTATTCCGGACGCAAAGAGTTGGGGAGGACACTGATCATGTTTTGAAGCTTTCTGTTACACAACAGTCTAGTGGATCTCTAGATTTATGCATATATCCATATATAGGGTTGCAAGTGAGTATAAGGAAGTTTATTTTGCTGCATAAATTTCTGGATTTTCTATGCTAAAATATACTGTAAATTATTCTGTCAGGGACCTGAAAACACAGCCTTCTTAATTAATATTCATGAACCAATTATCTGGCGCCTTCATGGGCTGATCCAGCAGGCTAATTTTACCAGAATCTTTGAAACTAGGAACACTTCTGTTTCAGTGGATCCCATTATTCAAGTTGGGTACGTATCTACACTGCAGCCTTTATATCCATCTATTTGTGCTGTTTCTTAGTGTTAATTATGGTGTTTTGCATTTGCAGTGTTCTTAATATCTCTGAAATTCGCTTCAAAGTCACCATGGCAATGTCCCCAACCCAAAGGCCAGTGGGTGTCCTTGGATTTTGGGCAAGCTTAATGACTGCTCTTGGAAATACTGAAAATATGCCCGTAAGCATGATCTTGCAGTTTTCCATAATATAGATATGATGTAATTGCATTATGATGGATATCATAATTATTAGATAGTATCTCTTTGGTTCGATAGATGAGCAGGAACTCAGAGCAGGCATCTTATTAACCGAGGTTAAATAATAATAGATTAGAGTTATATAGGGGGCAATTGTATATGGATTGTACAGTAAAAAAACTAATCAAAACTCAAATTTAACTCAACTTTAACTCTACTCCACTATCTCCAATATTATTAATATAATTAAATAATATCAACTAATTATTCTTACACATCAAATCAACTTTAATTCACTATTAATCCACTCACATAATTTTAATTAACCATCACTTCCAATCATTTTTTCTTACTTTTATATCAAATCAACTTTTATTATTTTATTTTAAATATTATTTTAATATATCCACTAACAATTAACCATACCACATTTTTTCAAACTTAACTGTAGTTAAGAAAAAACTAGATTTTTACTAGTTCAATTCATATACAATCACACCCATAGTATCTTATTTAGATAATATTTGATATAGGGTTATATGATATCGTATTTAGAAAATTTGATTTTATTATTAGGGTGTATTTCTGTTGGGCAAGTTTGTTGATAGTTTAAGAAAATCTTTATGCACGAATCGTTGCATTATGATGGTCTTACTATTTGAGATCCCGACTTTTAAAGAACCTTAAAAAACTCTTACAACTGTTGTTAATGAGATGGTAATTGTTGTGATTTTGCATTATGTTATCAGGTGAGGATAAATCAGAGATTTCAGGAACACGTGTCAATGAGGCATAGTGTTCTAGTCAATAATGCTATCTCAAATATCAAAAAGGATGTTCTCAGTCAGCCACTTCAGCTGCTTTCTGGGGTTGACATTTTGGGCAATGCAAGTAGTGCACTTGGACACATGAGCAAAGGTGTTGCTGCCTTATCAATGGACAAGAAATTCATACAAAGTCGTCAACGACAGGTTTGAAGTTATTTGTTCTGAAATCAATCTTAGACTTATTAATGGGCAAGAAATTCATACAAAAATTGCGTGCTTAGTTTCTAATTATTTGCTAGCTGTATGTTTGTTTGTGATCTTCTCATTGACTGGGCATTCATACACTTGATATGGTCCTTGGATATGTTACACATTATCCATTCTTGTTATTAATGCATTACTTTGTCTTTCAATTAACATTTACCACTTCTTTTCAGGATAACAAAGGTGTGGAAGACTTTGGTGATGTTATTCGAGAGGGTGGTGGGGCCTTAGCCAAAGGCATATTCCGAGGAGTCACCGGAATTTTAACTAAGCCTCTCGAGGGTGCAAAAGCATCTGGGGTTGAGGGCTTTGTGCAGGGTGTTGGAAAGGGATTGATAGGTGCTGCTGCACAACCAGTTAGCGGTGTTTTAGATCTTCTGTCAAAGACCACAGAAGGTGCAAACGCAATGAGAATGAAGATAGCTTCTGCCATTGCTTCCGAAGATCAACTTCTCAGGCGAAGGCTACCCCGAGTTATTAGTGGTGATAATTTAATTAGGCCATATGATGAGCACAAAGCACGAGGACAGGTACTTTGTTCATCCTCTATGCAACTTTCCCTGTGATTTTACAACTCCAGATTATTATAGACTATGCAACTTTCTAGTGCTCGAGGTGAAAAATTAAAAATAAAAAAGTAATAAAAATAAAAATAAAAAAACTCCCTATCCACTGACTGTAAAAGATGAATACACACACTTTTAAGTGGGATATGAGCCCAACTACCGAAGCAATCAGTTTTTTCAGTTGATCTAAAGTTAGTCCAAAGTACTTTAAAGAAAAAAAAAAAGGAATATGTTGTCGAATGACTAGCTCTCATATGATTTCCTTATTGCCCTAATCTTTTTACTGTTTAATTTGAATCTTTTTATTTCACCTGTTTATGCTAGCTGATAATACCATGCTCGGCAGCATCAATCTTACACACCTCCCTTGCCATTATACACAGGCAATTCTGCAACTAGCGGAATCTGGATCCTTCTTAGTTGATTTGTTTAAAGTACGTGGAAAGTTTGCATTGACAGACGCTTACGAAGACCATTTTGCACTTCCTAAAGGGAGAATCATTCTCATGACTCACCGGCGAGTTATACTGTTGCAGGTGAGTCGATAAAAATTCCTACCTCACATACACTGATACACATACAAACTCAACTTTTCTCTGTTTTTCAGAACCCACATTATATATATTGATGTGTGTGTGTGTGTATATATATATATATATATATACACGTGTTTTTTCAGCAACCTTCCAATCTCATAGCACAGAAAAAATTCAATCCTGCCAGAGACCCGTGTTCGGTGCTATGGGATGTCGCTTGGGACGATTTGGTGACAATGGAACTCGTTCACGGTAAGAAAGATCGTCCGAGTGCTCCTCCTTCACGGGTCATTCTATATCTGCACAGTAAATTGTTGGACGGGAAGGATCAAATCCGCATTGTAAAGTGTGAACGTGACTCTAATCAAGCAATTGAGGTTTATTCCTCAATCGAACAAGCGATATCCAGTTATGGGCCCACGCAGTCAATGGTTAGATTTCGCTTCTGATCTTTTTTTTTTTTTTTTTNCTTTTCCACTAAGTTCGCTACTGGAAAAACCAAAAATGAGGGTGTATTTTCTGAAATTGAGAGGAAGGCTTTTGTACGTGCTATTTTACTATTAATTACTTACAAAACATTTTATGGAGTGCTTGTTTACAAAATATTTCACTCACATTGAATCCATACTCAAACTCTAATTCAATTTTAACTCAACCCACTATCTTTAATATATTTGTATAATTAAATGATAGAAACAAATCATTCTTACACATCGCATCAACTTTAATTCACTATTCATCAACTACATAGTTTTAATTAACTATCACTTCACATCGTTTGTCTCCTACTTTTACATCAAATCAATTTTAATTATTTTATTTTAAATATTATTTTAATATAAACTCAAAATCCCACTAACAACTAATCATACCACATTTACATTGAATCCATACTCAAACTCTAATTCAATTTTAACTCAACCCACTATCTTTAATATATTTGTATAATTAAATGATAGAAACAAATCATTCTTACACATCGCATCAACTTTAATTCACTATTCATCAACTACATAGTTTTAATTAACTATCACTTCACATCGTTTGTCTCCTACTTTTACATCAAATCAATTTTAATTATTTTATTTTAAATATTATTTTAATATAAACTCAAAATCCCACTAACAACTAATCATACCACATTTTTCAAAATTAACTCTGGTTAACCAAAAAAACTCATTTTGAGCGGATTGATTTGTAAACAAGCACGCCCTTAAATTTTCACTTTGGCTTTTGTTTGTGTCAGGCCTCGCTGAAAAGGAAAGTGACGAAACCCTATTCGCCCGCGATTGATGCCGTGATTCCTAAAGGAGGGTACACAATGTCACCTCAGCAGATGCCTTCATCTGTATCCTTAACATCAACACTTGGAGCCGTAAACAGCGATTGACCTGGAAAAAAGTGGCTTCTTCTTGGCTTGCTCTGTTTTCACTAACAGCATCAAAAGGCCTATATGAACCGATACCTGGGGCCCACCCCAGCAGGACCCCCACCTCCTCAAAGTCCGAAGCAAGAAAACTAAAAAAGAAGGAAAATTTATTACAATTGGTATTGGTGCGAGATGATTGTTCGTAGGCCATGGGTGCTGCTGGTGATGTTCAGCTCCCCAAATCTGGTATTTTTTTGCATCCAAGTAAAAGGTATGGTTTTGAGTTCTCGAGAAGAGATAGTAACCCATCGACCTGTGCTTGTTGGGATGTAGATATGAGAATATATTACATACACACATATATATCTTAGCACCTTATGCTTTTATGAAATGATGAATATTACTCTGTGTGTATATATATATATATATATCAACTATCTAAAGAGCGTGTTTGTAGTTGGCTGTAATGAGCTTCTGCGTAATGTAATGTTTTTCTGTAGTGTACAAAATAGCTAGGAACTATTTACATATCCCAGTGTTTGTCTGTCTGTGTAGGTTTTGTTGGTGCCCATGGATAGACTACTTAGTATATAGCAAAAGAGTGTTCTATTTATTTTATTATTATTATTATTCTTATTGTACTGTTTATTGTGAATATATATATCTTATGCTGAACAGAAATGCATCATTCACGGTACTTTTTATTTTGGTTGAGAAAAATAATCGGAAGTGCGTGCTTGATTCGTTGAAGCTCGCTCTTTGATAAGAGTAGAAAGCAGTAAAGAGTGGTAATTGTGCATTGTGGTCCCAATTTGGAGGATACAACAATTCTTGAATCAAGAACTCGGAAGAAGTAAATTGAAAAAAATGTAAACTAAAAACTAGTAATCACCCGTGCGATGCACGGGGATATTATTATCTATACGCTTTTTAAAAGACAATTTTGAATATAAATTGTGTAATAATGCAATGATCATGATCATAAGAATAGACATATAAACATATAATTAAACTGAAAAGATCATATATTATTGAACACTTCCCTATATACAACATTATTGGTTTGATTATTTGGCACGTCATCTTCGCCACAAATTAAGATTTTTAAACTCAATCGCTATTCACCGCCCCCCTTTTACTAGTCACCGCCCCCCAATTACTCTTTTGCCCTTAACCCTTTTTTTGATTTCATCTCTCTAAACTTTCTATCTCTCTAAACTTCCGAACTTCAACGTACGATTCGAGCGTCAAAAAAAATCCAAAAAAATGTCGAAAAAATTCTACGGCCTCGGCAAAGGATTCTTCTCCAACAAGGTAATTTTTTTTTTTTTTTTTTTTGGCCGGAAGTATTTTTTAAAAATTATTTTTTGAAACAGCCGAACCGGCCGGCCGTCGGTTCCGGCCGGTCCGGGTCCGTCCGGCCGTCGGTTCCGGACGGACCAAAGGTTGTCCGGTCGGCCGAACCGGCCGGCTTTTGGTCCGTCCGGAACCGACGGCCGGACGGACCCCGGCCGGTCGCGAGCCGGCCGGACAAAAATCAATTTTTTTTTTTTTTTTTTTTTTTTTTTTTTTATAATGACAATAAATAAATAAAAAAATAATTATAATTATTATAAATTTTAAATTATAATATTAAATAAAAAGAAAAAAAAATTATAATTATTATAAATTATAAATTATAAATAATAATAATAAAAATAATAATAATTATAAATATTATAAATTATAAAAATTAATAATAATAATAATTATAATTACTATTATTTGTAAATCATAATTATAATAATAAATCATTATAATAATTATAATTAATTATAAATTTGAAAAATAATATTAATAATTATAAATTATATATGCTTATAATAATACTATTATAAGAAATAATAATAATTATTTGTAATGATAATTATAATTAAATATAATAATGATTATAAATTAATGTTAATTATAATAATTGAAGTAAAAAATTATAATTATATGAAAAGAAAACAATTATAATTATAATAATAATTAATAAAATTTATATATGAAAAGAAAATAGAATTATAATCTATTTGAATAGTTATTAGAATAATCATTACATTGGAAAAATCTAATAATTATATTTCTGATTCAGGGTGTTGGCAGACCTGGACAATCTAATGCCAGGGACGACGACGAGGCGTACGATGATTATTACGATGGTTCTGGCACCCGACACACTAGAACTCGGGGTGTCAATGCGTCCGTTCGTCGGGAGAGGGACGCGGAAAGGCAGGCGTTAATCGATGAGGCTCGTAGGGTACAGCTTCGTCAGGCGAGCCAGAGTTCCCGCCCCCCCGCACCAGTGCCCACTGGTCCATATCATTTTGAGGGCCAGCCAAGTAGTTCGCGACCCCACGGAGCCATCCCGTACGGCGAACATGGATTCTATTTTCCTGGCCAGGCGGGCAGGACGATGCCCCCGGCACCAGTACCGTACGATCAGCCGGGATTTGCTTTTCCCCGCTTCGCAGGGAAGTCGTTACCCCCCCGCGCACGCGTACCATTACCTTATGGTCAGCAGGGGTATGCTGATGATGAGTCGTACGGCGAGAGGGAGCCGGGTCCAGAGGACTATGACTCGGACGACTCTTTAGATGATCAGGACCACGCACAGCCTACGGGTCCTATCCACCATCGTCCTACTGTACAGCCAGTTCGTCCGGTACAGCCGGTTGTACAGCCATTTCGTCCTGCTGTTCGTCCCACACAGCCTGCTCCTCAACGGCAGGCTGGGGGGCGTTTTGTCCCTTCTGCATCCTCATCAGGTAAATAATTTACTTATTTAATGTTGTTTAACATAAATTATCGGTACTGTTAGAAAAGTATTATCGGCCTGCTCGTCAACTACAGTATAATTATTTTGTAATTTAGGGTAAGTTGAATAAATTGTAATTAATTATAAATTCAAAAAATAATATTAATAATTATAAATTATATATGCTTATAATAATAACGTAAAACGTAAAATGTAAAATGTAACGTAACTAATAAAATATGTTTTATTAAATATATTTTATTTAATGCATCTGCCAGCAAGTCAATATATACAGATATGTTGTATTTCAATGCAGGTACTAGCAAACGAGCTAGGACCGATGATGATGCACCTTGGATCGTTAGAGGCCCAGTGCCCGGTGGGCCCATTGATGGGAGTGTCATCCCTAGCTTTCTTGGGCACGTCGCCTCCCGCATGTGGAGTGGGAATTTGAGGGGGCTACTGAAATGCCACAACAGAGTGCGAGCGATCGATAATCTGAAGGCTTGGCGTGAAGAGATGTCTCCCGATGCTACAGCTCTTCTCGACCAGACCGGGCTGTCACATTTGGTCGACTCCATGCACACCCACTTGGACACCCCACTCCTTTCTGCTTTTGTGGAGCGATGGCAGCCGGATACTAACTCGTTTCACATGCCTTTTGGTGAGATGAGCATCATGCTGCACGACGTCCGGGCCATTTTGGGCGTTCCAGTGGAGGGAGTCGTGGTCGCTGAGGACCCGGATTCGGAGGCCTGCCATGGGCTCTGCATGTCGATACTTTCGGTCACCAAGGGCGAACTCATGAGTTCGTTCTGGCAGCGTGGTTCGGTGTCCGAAGCCGCCATTTCGGGGGCATTCAGGGGGAAAGACCGGCCGGCTAGGGATGAGGCGGGTGCCTGGCTGTGGGTGATGCTGGCTACCACATTGTTCGTCGACAAGAGTGGTAGTAGAGTGACCCCCAAGCTCCTGCACGAGGTGCTCGACGGCTTGGATTTGATTGAGGGTTACTCATGGGGATCGGCTACGCTGGCATACTTGTACAGACAGCTAGGTATTGCCAGCCGAGGGGACTCTGCCCAGATGTCGGGCTGCTTGACTCTTCTACAGTCTTGGATATATGAGTATTTCCCCGATTTCCGACCCCGAGGGCGTCTACCCATCGGTCCTGACTGTCTCGCACGATCACGCTCGTGGGGCGTAGGGAATGCGCCACGGTCAGACGATCGGCTCACAGCCATCCGTCGGCGCCTCGACAGACTCACTGCCTCCGATGTACGTGAATTTATTTTATTTAAATTTAGTTACCCGTTATTTAAAATAACATAATTATTTTTATAAATTCTCTTATGCAATTGTGAACAGGTGCAATGGTTGCCATACGGCAGCTCCAGCCCAGATGCGATAGAGCCGAGGACTCTTTATAGCGGATGGATTCGATACCGCGATGTCGTCGAGCCGTACTTGCCTTCGCGGTGTCTGCGTCAGCTGGGGTATGTCCAGACTGTCCCTCCCCCTATATTCCCGCCAATCAGTGCAGTACGTGCTTGGGAGTCTAGGAACTACAAGGTTGAGCATTCTGAGGCTGGTGCAGTATCCCTCTGGACCCAGTTCCCGATGTCTGGGACGGTCAACACAAGTATGTTGACCCAGACCACACAGGATCGCGGGGAGGCGACTGAGGATTACCTGCAGTGGTACAGTCGGGTTTCCCATCCGACTCTCATGGGCGAGGAGCTGCCGGACGAGGACGAGGTCCCAACGCGTGTCAATACCGCCTATGTAAGTTGGTTACTAAATTTTAATTAATGTTAACTCATTACAAAATTTTTTTTTAAACAAATTTAAGTCTTATGTTTTTATTCTTTCATTTTTTTAGTGGGTGGACCGTCTTTTGGGCATTACATCGACCTTGCAGCAGATTGTTCCAGACTGTCCGGAGGCGGCGGAAGTCGAAGAACAGCTGGCTAAGTTTAAGTTCGATTACGACAATGCCCAATAATAATGTAATGAATGTTTTTTTTTTTTTTTTATTATTGTAAAACATTAAGTTGAATGATTTTTTTTTTTTTTTTTTCTAAACTTAAGTTGAATGAGAAGCGTCACACCACAAGTGAATAATATCGTTCTTTTATTCAAGAACCTTTTGTTTGAACAGTGTACCACAATTGCAACCTAGACAGGTACTGATGCTCCCAACCCACTACCGATTGATCTCGGTAACGAAACCACATGCCATGAATAGGCGGTAATGGACAATCATCAGTCAAATCTAAACGAATGTAGTGTTCTAAGCGACCAAGATGGCAAATGGCAATCTCACGACATGGTCCTCTAGCCGATGATCGTGCAGTGAGAGGCAACACTGTGGTGCTGAATAAGTCGTGCTGCCCACCGTTTGGACCAGAGCTCAAATGAACGACAACCACATTAAATAGGGTCGCAACGGCAAAGAGGTCCTGCGGAACTTCGAACCAGTGAGTCGATGGACAAGAGCCTTTGGGCCACCTTATGCGACGGAGTCCGTCCTCGATATCTCTAAAATAGATGTACTCGTACAATTCAGGGTGGTTCTCGACCTCCTTCGCAATGTTTTCTCTTGCATCTGGCCAGTACTTCTGATGACCATACATGTGACTCGCGATGACCCGAAATCCGCAGTTACCATCCGCTTCCACATTCAGGTAACTCACTATGTAGTCCAACATATGCCAGGGGATACATTGCCAATATGAAAATCCAAAAATATTTGTCGGTCTGAACTCTGCAATAAATATCATAATAATTTCACGTCACAATTTATATAATCATATAAATACTTTAATTAACGCTCAACCGTATTTAAAAAAAAAAAAATTTATGACCTTCATCCCCTTGTGACTGTTGAGAAGACGAACTTGTCTTTCCACGCGAAGAATTGGTCGTACGGCTCGATTTCCGACCTCGCGATTTTTCGTTGTACTCAAAAGCAGATGGTTTACGCTTCGTTGAATTAGTTTTCTTGGGACGACCTCGCGGGTTATCCTTAACCTCAGGTTCCGCATAATCCTGTTGGTCTGGGTAAAGATGACTGTACATGAACTGATTCACGTACCGCATCGTCGCGGGATCGCGGGTTTCAACCTCAGTCACAAGCGTCTGAAAGAACGCCGCATCTGACCATGCAGCGTTGCTCGCCTGGCTCGGATGACCAGTCCCTACAAGTATACGATAAAAAAGTCAATGAATTAAAACAAATAATGTATTTTAATAGAAAATTATAAATAAAACATTAATCTTAAATTACCTGGCTCTAATATCTCGAGCGTTCTCCAGAACTGGTGAATCATTCCGAGATCAATCGGAACGTCGAAATCTTCTGAGTTACGGAGGAGACAGGCACAAGGAAGTCCATGAGTGAGCTGTAATACACAACCGCAGCTCGTGTAAACATCGGTGTCCAACTTTTTCATCCTCGTAAGCTCAGCGTCCAATAAACTCAGACAGTAATGCGAGACCCTGAGTATCACGCTCGCGAAACGGATTCCCTTATACCGTGTATTCTTCTTAGATCTCGAGGCCTCAAGCGCCGTCCTGATAATACGTTACATAACGTTAGATTATAATTAATTAATGCAGTAATATAATAACGCATTTAAAAATTGCAGTACGTACTTGATTTCAGTCACTTGATTATCGATATGCTTATTAACCTTCTGCCAAACCGTATCGAGCGCGCCGGTGGACGTCTGAAGCCACTCCTTCAACGCAGAGTGGGCACTCTCCACCCTACAGGAAGTTGTGTTTCCAAAATGTCTCAATCGGTTCGTCCAAGCCTTCACAAACTTCTCGCGGTGCACTAACCATGTGCCCTCCACATACCGTAGCACCTCTTTGTTGTTCGAATATTTTTTGCGCAGCTCGGCAACGGCATCGTTGTAGGCATCGAACGTACTGGCCTCTGCAATCGCCTTCCACGTACTGTGCGTGAAAATCTCCGAGAATTTTTTATTCTTCCCAAATAGGTGGTAGGTTCTGGCTTCCACATCCTTGTTGATGTGCCACGTGCAGAGTAAGTGGGCTGATTCAGGAAAATGCCTCTGAATAGGAGTGAGTAGACCCAACTCTCTGTCACTGACAACAACATAAGGATATACGCTTTGGCCTATCAGTAGTCTCAACTTCTCAAGAACCCAGTCGTAACTGGTCTCTTTCTCGTCCCTGATGAGGGCATACGCAATCAGGAAGTTCTGGTTGCACGGCGTCATCCCAATCATCTCGACAAACGGCATCTTGTACCTGTGCAAATGTAACCAAGAAGACAAAAAATATAAGCACATAAAACTTAACTTAATCAAACACACTATTTAAGATTCATACTAATAAAGTATTTATAAAGTAACATACCTGTTGGTTTTATACGTGGAATCTATACCGACATACCAGTGATATGTCCGGAATAGATTGATCGACGCAGGATGGGCCATGAATATATGCGTCAGCACTTTCGTGTTCGGATCGGATTCTACATAAACTGTATACTGGCTGCTCACGGCCAAATGCATAAGCTGAGTAGGAACGTCTCTACCGTCGGAATCCTCTCTCCGCAACTTATCTCTAAAGTTATATACCTGTCACCGATTAGCGTTAATTATAATGATTATTATAATTTAAAACAAAAATTTTATTATATTAATAAATAAAAAAGTATATTAATGCGATTAATTTGATAAAAAAATTATTAACTATCACAATAGTAATACATTACTAAATATAATAAAATTTATTATTTATTACAATAACTTTTACATATAAAAAATTACTAATTATCATAATTAACTTAAAAAAAATAATTAAAACATATATTACAAGATATAAATATATATATACCTGCCGCACATGAACGTTGTCTCCCGGATTCTTTTCCTTCAGCGCGGCCATAATTTTTTTCCGGGCCACCTGAGCATCCGTCATTTCACGAACAATTCTCTTAGATGAAGCGCTGAGACCGCTCAACTGGCTATGACCCTCAGGATACACAGCAAATGCATGGTTATGGTAGCCTTTCTCTACATTGCTACATCTGCAGATCCTCCAGTATGGAGCGCCGGACAACTTTTTTACTTTGATCTCAAAATTGCAACCGCACTTATTCGTTTTTGTCCTTCTAGAGTTTCCGCCTGTGCCTCTGTACCGTTCGCCTCTATGACACTTCAAAACTCTGACCGTTTTCTTTTTGTGGCTCGAAATAATTAATAGGAAACCATTCAGCATTGCCTGGTGTTTTGCAGCTTCAATAGCCTCCTGAGCACTACTATAGAATGAAGATGTATCGAAACGCTCACTGTAATCAACACCATCTCCTCCAAAATCTTCCCATGACTCCTGCTATATAGTACAATTTTTAGAACATGTTAAATTAAGATAATTAATTCTAGGATGTAACATAATAATTTGTAACTCGTAACATGATATTATCTAACGTTCAATTAATATAATTTGTAACTCCTAACACGATCACGATAATATGTAAACGTCAATTTATAACATAACTAAAACTAATATATAATGTAATAATTTTTAACTCGTAACACGATAATATCTAAACGTCCAATTTATATTATAATCAACATGTAACATAATAATTTGTAACTCATAACACGATAAACGTCCAATTAATAGCATAATGACGTCTAAAATGTAACATAATAATTTCTAACATAATAATATAGTCCAATTTATAACATAACTATTTCGAATAAAAAAAAAAAAAAAAAAAAAAAAAAAAAAATTCCGGCCGGCCGGCCGTCGTTTCCGGACGGCTTTCTTGCCGTCCGGCCGGCCGGTTCGGACAGCAACGGTCCGTCCGGCCGTGCTTTCCGGCCGGGTTTACTTGTCGTCCGGCCGGCCGGTCCGGACGGCTTTTAGTCCGTCCGGTTCCGGCGACCGTACACGTATTTTTTCGTACCTCCGAATTTGACGACATTTCACCGTACACTTTCCTCTGAGATGTTTAGAAAAAATGAGAAGGGCAAAATTGTCCAAGGGGGGCGGTGACTAGTAATATGGGGGGCGGTGAATAGTAACACCCTTTTTAAACCTTTTCGGTTAGTGACACGGGAGATAGCAACATATAATTGACAATGATTGAATACTGGTTTCTTAAGAAATAAGCCAACATGAGATAAAGATTGTCCCTGGCTCTTGTTTATAGTTATGGCGTAAGAAACCATAATGGGAAACTGTCGCTGCTGAAACTTGAAAGGAATTCTAACATCAGAAGGAGTTATGACCATTCTTAGAATCAACACCTTATCACCAGCATGATCTCCTGTGAGTATCTTACACTCGAGAACGTGAGTGGATAGCTTTGTCATAACAATTGTGTCTCATTATAAAAACCCATAGAATGATCCATGTTTCGCAACAACATGACTGGAGTTCCAATCTTCAAATACAACTCATGGTTCGATATTCCGGAACACTTGATACTATTCAAAAGCTCAGGCGTATGTAGATAAGACAAAAAATAATTATTATAATCCGATTTGCATGTACTGTCAGAGCTCAAGTACATACGACCATCCAACAAATTCAATGATGTCATGTACTCATTGATAGACTCGACCACATCCAACGTCGGCGCTAATATAGCCATATTATTCAAATAACTTGGATCGTCGGGTGCCTCTTTATGCATTGGATATGTGCTTTCAACGATCTCGGCAATAGGATCATCAGATGGCTGAAGCAAAATGTCCTCGAGTATGTCTATAGCTGCACATCCATCATTCGACCTCCGATAGTTCCATCTCCGATGTTGGCTATCCAATCTGCAAACCATGCAAGCTCATGACGTTCATCCGAATTAGCAAGTCCCTGAAGGCGCATGTTTTTCGTAAGCCTAAGCACAATACAACTTCTCAATATGTCAAAAGCATTAATGACAGCATTGACTATGTCCTGACGGCTACCCTTTGGAATGACAAGAAGGATTTGTCGAAAATCTCCACAAAAAACAATCGGCTTCCCAGCAAACAGTTTGTTCAAGTTCAAAGGATCAATTGCTCCCATAATACCCTGCAGCGATGTCTGTACAGCTTCGAAACAATGCTTGTGCATCGTGCTTCATCCCATATTATTAGAGAAGCACGAATTATCAATTCCGCTAGAGGGCTTGACTGATTGATGTTGCAAGTAGATTCCTGGTGGGGATTCAATGGTATAGCAAATCGAGAATGCGTTGTTCGGTCCACCTGGCAACAAAAGCGATGCTATTCCGCTGGATGCGACACATAAGACTATGTCGCCTTTGGATCTCAAACCAGCAGATAAAGTCTGTCTTCCCAGTTCCACCATAACCATATACAAAAAAGAGCCCTCCTTGGCCGGATTCAACAACGGACAAAATTCTTGAGTAGACACTCCTCTGTTCGGCTGTCATTTTCTTAAGAAGCATATCGTGTTCAACAGCGAGGGCCTTTCGATCATAATTCAATTCATCCAAAATTAGACGATTCGAACTTGAATTGATGTTCTCCCTATCCGGAAATGGCATAGTTGAGTATTCACGAAAACTTGACCCACGTCGTCTCAATAAATTCTCAAACTCAGCAAGGGCAAGGTTCTTGATTTGTTCTTCAGTGAGCATCAAACCTATAAACCAATTATTTGTCACAATCAATCGATGCATTTAAATTTTGAAAAGTTGTACACAAATTTTCCTAAATAATTGGATAAGGTGACTTTAAATATCAAAGATGAACTGCTTTTGTTACCAAAAAATGTGGGCACAATTTTGAATGTACATCCCGTCCAAATATCAGTTTTATTTTAAAATAAAAATTGCACGTGGTTTTAACCAATTTACACACTTTTTTTTAAAGAAAAAAATTATTCAATAAGATTGGAATAATTGGTTAGAAATTATACAACTATTTGTTTCGTAAATTTGTATCAAATTTGCACGATTGTTAAATTGATTTGTATTTAGAATTGTTTTCATAAATATTTTTTTTGCTTAAGAATCTCTAAATTTGTTACCAAAAAAGATATGATTTAAATTTTGATAATAAAATTAAAATATGATACGAAAAAAATGGGATTCAAATTTTGCCATAAGAATCTCCAAATTTGTTAACGAAGAAATAGGATTCAGATTTTGTTCTAAAGATTTACATGTGTTTTTTCGAACTTTCCATTAATAGTAAGTCAAACATTATATTTATTTGGTCAAACTTTTTATTATTGTATTTTTCCAACAACCTCTTTATATATATAGATTGTATCATAAAAAATCGGTTAGATAATGTAGATAAAAAAATATAATACTAATTAGTTTGTTAGAAATGTGATAATGAAAACCAAGATAAAATGAAATTTACCCAAAAAAATTGTTTGGAATCATTTCCTTTTGAATTTACAAATTTAATACCGAAATTCTATTATATCACATAAGGAAAAAATAAATAATACACGTTTATTAATATATTAAAATATGTAATTTTGAATTTCATATAAAGTAAAAGGTATGCTTATTCAAATTTATTTTTAAAATAAAAGTTATGATAAACATTTATTGATTCTCTTTCAAATATATTAATAAAATAAAAATATAAATCTAAAAAAATTTTGAAACAATCAAAAAAATCGGATTGATTGGCATAAAAAAAGGAAGTGAAATCGGATTTGAATGCTAAAATCGGAACACCTTACCAAATTGAATGCTAAAATATTCGATTTGATTGGTTACCTAATTGCATGGGCTGAAAAAATTCAAAAAAAAAATTTACGAATTGAAGAAGCGGGAAAAACACTATATTAAAGCGAGAAAACGAAATGATTATTTTCGGATTGTTCAAATAATTTTTCTTCTCCGTATTATATAGTAATAGATACTCGAATCCACGTAATCTTACCAAGGCAAAACAAGATAATCAAGAATTTGAAACAAAAATCTCAACTAAATTCCTTAAACCTTATATTCCACCTAAGAATAAAAGCCAATGATATTCCACCTAAGAACTAAAGCCAAGGATGACCATAAATGTGTGGATGTTTTATTATGTTGATTAACTTTAAAGTGATATTCTCGTAACACATTATTATATTAATTTTTTTGGCATGGTTTATTCACTGTAGCATGTAGCATGATTCTTCCTGCTAATGCAAAATTCCATAAACACAATTCTTGTTTTTAGAACCATTAAGTCCCAGAAATTATATGGTGCCAGCCATGCCACAATATGATGTGGCATGTGATGTGGTTTTATTAATTAGATTTATCAATTCCATCATATATATTAGGTGGCTTTTTTTAAAAAAAATTCATACCAAAATCAATTTACAAATTGTTCCCGTTAATTGTCGTCCCCCAAATCCAGTAGATGGCGTCGTTGGCCCTTAGCTTATTGCTGGACATAACCAGAATTTCGCTGAGCCTGACGTCGTTGGTATCAAAGGCCCACCAGTCCTGGCTGCAGCCCATGGCAAGGCCCACGTCGGAACTGGACTGGATGCGTTGGGCGCCACTTTCCCAGTGGATCCCGTTGCTGGAGACGGCGTTTGAGTTCTGGGCTGACCGGCCACTGCACCACATGCACCACCTCTTTTCCTCGTCGCCGATGAACCTCTTCACCACCGGCGAACCGATTTCGAGCTCGTCCCAGGAGTTCTCGATCAGGGCCCGAATCGAAGATTAATCCCCTCGAGAGCAATGAGACTCGGGTTGAATTAAGAAATTTGACTCGTTTTGAATCGGGATTTGAGGAATTTCTCTCGTATGTTGAATTTTTGTTGGCGTTGGGGTTTGTCGAGCAGTGGGTGAGGAAAGGGGGAGGATTTCTGTTCCTGGGCTTGACGAGGGTTGAAGAGTGGGTGAATTTCAAAAATTGGGATTCAATTTGGAGCAATTTAGAGATTACATTGGTTGTTGATGTGATTTCCATGGCTGCAGAGTTTGATATCGGGAGTGTTTATAGAGAGGGGTAACAAGCGATGAGTTTGTTCTTTTGGATGTTACAGAGATTGGTATGATTTTTTTTTAAAAAAAAAAGTCACCTAATATTTGTGATGGAAGTGATAAATCTAATTAATAGAGTCACATCACATGCCACATCATATTGTGGTATGGTTTATGGTGCCCATATGGGCACCATAGAATTTCTACCATAAGTCCCCCACATTTTTTCAACTGGCATCACAAAAAAGTTAAAAATCATCACTTGCTCAACACGCCTTTCTCTTTTTACTGCTCTCTATATTACTGATCACACTTGGATGCTTGGACGACTCACACGAGCATCCCAAGTCATCAAAGCGTCATCACCTTCGTCACCTCTAATCACGCATGATGTCATATGTTTTTGCTAATAAGACAACCGAAGCGGTAGTGTGTTATTTTAGATTATGATTTAAAGTTTTGACAAATTTAGAAAGAAAATGCAAAAGGAATGGAGTTTCGATTAATTAAGGTGCCTGCACCGGTGGTTTTATTTATGGAGTGGGCCGCTCTCGAGCCTAAAAGCCTATCGAAGGTCGTGAAAGCCAGGAAAATGGCAAGAAACTTAATTATAGTATTTGGAGAACGAGGACGAATAGCTATATCAATATTGCTTCATTGGATGCTCTAGAATTGGAAGTATATACTTTGGTATCTCAGGATGATCTTAGAAGCTAAGGGAAGGTCTTTAAAATATAATATGTTTGGGATGTGTGATAGCTTCTGAGAGGCTAACATGCATGGCGACACGTGTCCAAGAAACTTGCTCAACTTGGGCAAGTGGCTTAACCTTTTGGCTGGTGGAAACCGATTCTGGGAGGCAACTCCTTTCACATTAATGAAGGGCAGAGATCGGCAAAGAGAAGGCTTTACTTATGGTTAAGTCGGATGATCACTTCGCACCTTGTGGGAATGAAGTTGGCGGATAAGAGAGATGTCTTCAGGTCAATGTTTTTTGTCTTGGCCGAAGTGCTCAGTACCTTTTCGGTTGGTCGTAGGAAGCTTCNGGTTTGGGGATGAAAAATGCAAGTAGACTAAAAAGTGGGTACTAGTGGGTTCTTGAAAGGTCGACTTATGAGTCATTTATTTGGGGGAAAAGTTGCGTCTTTTGAAATTCTGAAATGGATAATGTGGCGGTTTTCCTTTGATGGCAGGATCTAGCCTATTGAATAGTGTGTCCTTTCAATGTTTGTTTCCCACATGTGAGATTTTGAAATCGCTGGCATGTGACGGGTCCACAAAAAAAATTAAGATAGATCGCACCCAATGAACCGAACTAGATTCCCAGGATGGTCATCCGACAGAGAGGGACCGTGGCGAAAGAGATAATGAGACCAAATTCTACAAGGATTTTAACCCGAGTTGGACGAACATGCCAAGCAAAAGGCAATGAAATAAAGGCCGCTTGCAGCCCAATGATGGGAAATTGCCTGCTAATTTGACGACATGCAAGTCTTACAGTCATAGGGTAGCACGACGCATTAAATGCATTTGTCTAATCAATTAAATGCGTATTGTATGGCCTGGTGAACAGTTTTTGGGTTATAGTTAGTATATATACCCTTGTATTAGATCTGAAAAAGGAGTTAGAAAATATACAACTCACGAGATAAAGATTCTCGTAATAAATACTAAGCGAAGTATCAAACCGACCAAAAAACTGTGATGGCCGACCTGGATCGCTGTTATTTTATTATATTCCTACATTGTCTTATATTTTGCTTCCTTTTGATTTCTTTACCACGATACACGCCCACATTTGGCCTATTTGAGCATCAGTAAATCCACATGAACACATTTAACTCGTTGATCAAATTCGTTTGTCAACAGTGGCGCTAGAGGAAGGACTCCACAATTTGTTTGGAGTCAATTTTAGACTTGTGAACACCAAGTTGTACTGTCTAAGGCCCTATGAGAACAATTTGGAGGGATGTCGGAACGCATTTCTCATCTTGAGGATGTCTACTTCTGTGATCGTACTAGCGAAGTTCCGGCTCCCGCGGAGTACAATCTAGTGGAGTCAAATTTAGACTTGTGAACACCAAGTTTTACCATCAGAAACATCACCAGTACAATCTTGCTTTAGATTTTTAGGGATAATGTGCTAAGGCCCTTGATTTTTGGGTCGGTTCTATCTTGTGAATTCTTATAGTGATTGGCAGATACGTTGTCTAAATGTTTAGTTCAGGGACTCCAATCGGGTCAGGAAAGTCCAGAGCTCTTTGCAGGGGAACGAGACACCAGCTATCTCTGTAGAGTTAACCTTAGGCGGATTGGGGTCTGACCCTTTAGCAGAGTTTTTTAGAGTTCAAGATAGGGTCGTAGTTGGTAATGATGTGGGGAGACAATGCCTCTTCAAGATAGTTTTGATCTTCGATTAATTTTAAATTATTGGATCAGCCTTAGTGTTCGTTGAACTGTCATCTTGTTTTAACCTTTTGGTTTTGGCCCTCGGTTTTTTGTGGATGACCAATTATGATGGATCAGTGGTACCTCCTTACAGTTCATGTCCCCCAGGTGATGGTTCTTGGTCTCGTTTTATTTTATATTTTGTGTTTACAAATGGTCATATATTCCATACAGCTGAGAAAGGTGATATAGTCATCATGTATTCAATTTTTTAGTTTCACAATAATGACCATTGTAGCAATGTACAAGAAATTGTATAGAGTCCTTGGTCCAATGTATTCAGGGATCGTTGGTCTGTTTGTTCCATGTATTGTTTCATGTGAGGTACGTCATCGTCATCGTTGAACCTCGAAAGGAATCGGATGAGGCTTATATCAACAATATGGAGTACGATTGCGGGGTACGCTTTGGGTGCATCATAGCCTCGATAACTGATCTTGTAATGCAGAGATCTCCGGGCAAGATTTCCACTATTAGACCCTCAAGTCTTGTCATAGTCTGAGGTTGTGGTCTGATCTCTAGGCGGTTATAATCAAGAACAGTATCGTGAAAATTGGTGCAGGTAAGCCATTATCTAAATGTGAGGCAATGAAGAAGTCACCAGAGAGTAACTTCTCAGAGCCACCCCCAATTGCCCGACTACCAAGTAGACGTTATTTCAGGACAGAATACTACACCATATGAACGTTCTTGTTGAGAGTGAAAGAATGGATCATTATTCTTTTTAAAGATGAACTAATAATTAGCTTGAGAAAAAAGGGTTTTTAGTTTTGTATCGGGCAATATAACGAGGTAAAAAATGGGGTTTTCTATGGGAAGTGTGTTTGTGGGTGTTTGTTTAGACAGGATATAGGGAAAATATGAGATTATGTGGATGATCAATCGTAGATCTGGACAGGGTGATAAGGGGAGAGGGTGTACGTAGAGGGTTGGTCGTGTCGTCCTTCTGTTTGGTTAAAGTAACGAGATAGAAAGAGATGTGTGAGGATTTATCCGAACAGCTCGTGAATCATTACGGGATCTAGATGCATGACAGCGCCCTCATTCTAGCACCATTTTGTTGACATATGTATTCACCAACAGGACCACCGAAGCGGTTGAGTGTTATTTTACATTATGATTTAAGGTTTTAATAAATTTAGCGAGAAAATGAAAAAGAAAATAGAGTTTATATTCTCGACAAATTGAGGAGTGTTGCACCGGTGGTTTTATTTATGAATTCTGCCATTCTTGGGTGTAATTATGCAAGAGCCTATCTAAAGGTCGTGAAAGTAAAAAATATGTCAAGAAACTTAAGTAAAATATTTGAAGAACGAGATGAATAGCTATTTCAAAAGTGCTTCATTTGATGATTTGGAATGGGATGTATGCACTTTGGTATCCCATAATGGGATGATCTTGCAAGCCTTTGCACCCCTCTATTTATAAAAGGGGGTCCTTAAAATATAGTAACTTGGGCCACGTGGCAGCTTTTGAGAGGATAACAACATGCATGGAGACACGTCTCCAGAATACTTGTTCAACTTGGGAAAGTGGCTTATCTTTTTGGGAGATGGGATTCGATTCTAAACGGAAACTCTTTTCACATTAGTGTTGGGCAGAAATTGAAAAAGAAAAGACCTTGCTTCTGGCAGAGATCGGATCGATTACTTCGTGCCTGGTGAGAATGAGGTCGGTGCATAAAAGAGAGATGTCCTGAGGTCCACATCTTTTGTCTTGGCCAAAGTGCTTCTTAGTACCTTGGCTTCGAGGATACTATGGCGTAATTGTTTTAAGCGGGCTTACTTTAGATTGGCAAATTATGAATATCAACAATACAAATTTGATTGAATGCCCTCTTAGCTAGCACTACTCTTTCTGATCTTTGATTGAATGCCCTCTTAGCTAGCACTACTCTTTCTGATCTGGACAAAGTATGACAAACACTTACAACTTTATTAGTGGATTATTATGGAATAAATTTGAATACCAAATAACAATGTGCATCTTCAATGTAGAAATTGTCGAAAGCCACAACATCCTAATAAAGTAGTTGAGTAATTTCCAAGCTGAAAATACAATGACTTGCCCTTGCCCATGACAGTACTTTCCATGGTCATTTAACTTTGTGACCACAACTTCATTCAGCCATCGATGCAACCAACCCCAATTAAAGGAGTCAGTCTCAATGTCCAAGATCTTATAAACATCTTAAGAGGTATTTCTAATAGATAGTCTAAATAAAATGGATTTGTATTGTTCATTCACATATTGCAAATGAAATAACATATAATGAGTTATAAAAACAGCTTTTTATGACTGAGCTTTAAAATTTCTTTCATGTAAATTGGATTACACAAACTAAGCTCCCATATTGTTGGAAAGAAAAAATTAAGACTATAAAAGGGACATCACTCCCTATTTTATGTAATAAGTTCATAATGGCCACTTGCCACTTTACATTTCTAGTATACGAAATTTATGGGCGATAACATTATTAATAAAGTGAGAGAACAAAATTAAACTCCAAATCTCATAATATCAAAATGGACACCCCTTTTGCTCTAACCAAACTTTTTATATTATTCTCTCTCATATCATCTCTACTCGGAAACATAATATTAGTCACAGTTGGTGCACAAATATCAAACAATTTAATCTCAAAGATATGCAAAAAATCAAGAAACCCAAACCTCTGCTCCCAAATTCTAAAATCCAATCGTGAAGCTCGTAAGGCATCTTCATTAGTTGATTTGGGAGAAATCGCCATAAGTCAAAGTCGATCGAGTGCACAGTCGACCAAACATGCTATATACATGACGCGTTTACTTAAGACAAGAGACATGGTACTTAAAGACCGATACAAATCATGTGACACCAATTATGAAAGTTTGGAGCATACACAACGGTTGCAATAAACAAGCCAATTCATTGTCAAGAAAGTTTCGTACAACGAGCACTTCCAGAGCTAGCATGGCTTAAGGAGGCGAACAACAAGCTGGAATGCCTGTGTAGTGTCGTTTTAGTAATCTTTAACTGCTTATCTGAAAGTGATCCCAATATCCATGGGAGTGAACATCATTAGGGCAAGATGATGGAACGAAAAAATGAGTTGTGGGGATTTTCGTACTTAAAAATTATTTGTCTAAAATAAAGCCCACCTTAATTTGCTTAGCAAGAATCTTTATTGTAACCGAGTTTTGAGTGAATTTAGCATAAATTAACATTCAAAATTATAAAGTTATTTTTGTAAGGTATTGCAATTTTTTTAAAATATCTTATATCTTGAGGGTGCATTTACGACGTAAAACAAATATTGCGAATACCCAAATTCACATTTCAAAACAAAAAGTGGTTGTGACACAATAATGCACTTTGCCAATGAATGTTTTCAAATAACATCTGTTATCCATTTTGTCAAAAAATTATTGATTTTTGGTAAAATATCAATAAAGGACCCGTTTACTTTGGTGGAGATGATAAAGTCCATTTTATTTGTATTTACTTCTCATATTGTTTTAACTCGTGTTTACTCCTTCTAATTGAAATTTATTTATTCCTTCTAATGGAATTCGTCGCTGCATCTCTGGGTAGGACTTTGTCGGCCTCATAATGTTGTCCACCTCTGAGGTTCGTCGCCCTTTGAATGAGTCAATCAAATTGAAAGTCGAACACGAGCTTAAACTTCATCAGTCCCTGAAGCAGAAGGTGGTGGAAATTGAGGGAGATTAATGCTTAGATACAAAACTTATCCAAAAAATCCAAACATTTTTAACTCAACCACTTTTTTAACTCAACTTTAACTCAACTCAACTATCATTAATATTATTAATATAATTAAATAATACCAACCAATCATTCTTACACATCACATCAACCTTAATTCACTATTCATCCACTCACATAATTTTAACTAACCATCACTTCAAATCATCTCTCTCATACTTTTACATCAAATCAACTTTAATTATTTTATTTAAAATATTATTTTAATATACCCACTAATAACTAACCATACCACTTTTTTCAAAATTAACCAAACCAAACCAAAAAATCCAAACAAATCCAAAAGTTTTTATATCCAAGCATCCTCTCGCATTATGAGAATCTTATGTTCGGCAATTTTGGTTGGTGTCAACGATGGCTGCTGGCGAAGAGCGACATAAGGTAGAGATGGACACTTTGAAAGAGTATCATATAGAGCGTGTGGTGTCTTTGATGGTGTATTTGAATCAAAACTTGAATTTGATGTACAAAAAGATGATGCATACTAAAAAAGATGAGACGTCCATGGCAAGGATTAACTTTAAGGCATGTCGAAAGGCTTGTTTGGCTGAATACCCTAAGTCAGCTGATTATGCAGGGAACCTGGAGGTTAATTGGGTTTTCACTTTAGAACTGGGTGCTTAAGAGTTCTGACAAGCGTAGGACAATTGAGGATATTCAGGTCATGCGAAATTTGAAGGGCAATTGTCTCCATCTTTCGGCTGACCTCGTGGTGGTTGTCCCTGATCCAGATGAAGTTACCTATAAAACTATGCAGAGGATGGGTCAAGAAACGTCTGACCCATGTTTGGAGATTATAGTTGAAAGTCCTGCTCTTGATCAATCTGTATATGTTCGTATTTTTAGGTAAATGGTTAACTTGTGGACTTTGAACAATATTTTAGTGTTGGTTTTGATGTTAGTTATTTGTGTTGGTTCGTATTGAAACCTACCGCTGACGGTCTTCAATCCGGCGTGTTAAAGGGATGGGAGTGGTCTATGATTTTGAGTAAAAAGAAATCCTAAAAAAAAAAGGGGAGTGAGGAAAGCTGCAGTAGAAAAAAGATAAAAGAAAAAAAAAAGAACTAGAAAAGTGAGATGGAGACAAGAAAGTATAATAAAGGATAAAAAAAAGAGAGACAGTTGACAAATTTGATATATTTATTAAAAATATTAATATAATTGAAAAATAAAATTGGGGTTTATATATGTATAAATAAATAAAAATAGTTTAGTGATGTGTTGGGTAAATATCTGTTTAATAAATAATGGGCTTTTAAGATCAGACCCAAGTGAAATAAAGCCCAATATGTTTTCAGGCTTTATTGCCTCTCCAATAGTCCGACCCACTTACATGTGTGACCATACTTCTTACAATGACTGGGCTTTTAAGGGCAGACTCAGGTGAAATAAGGCCATACCTTTACAGGATTTCTTGCTTAAAAACCCTACTCACGCAAACCAGAGCTCGGAAAGCTAAAATCCTTGCACATCAACTCGAGCCTTCTCATCATCCTGAACATCTCTCTTCGCCGCCGACGCTAGCAATCTGTGCCCCTTTCGCCGTCTAATCTCGAAATTCGCTAAAATCCATCGTCTGTAATTTCATTTTTGTGTTGATTCTAGGAACCATGTCGGAATTGGGCCAGCCGCTTCCTACCCCAGGTCTGACATCGTCTGCCATTTTTACAAATTTGAATTTCTTCTGATTTCACTGGTTTTGATTA
>BKCP01004483.1:296905-329726 GCA_008636005.1 Striga asiatica | reverse complement strand
ATGTGCTGCTAGCATATACTTATGGTGATATCCAAGTTTGTCCTCATGTGACCCTTTTTTTTTCTTTGAAACGGTAGCTGAAGATAGTGTGGTGGCTAATGAGGACAATGAGAATCCTACTGCTGTTGTCAATTCTGTTAAGGATGATGCAGGTAGGTGGTATAACATATGATTCATTTAATAGATTATTGGTTGGAGATGTTTTTAAAGTAACGTTTTGATTTTCCTGTTCCTGAAAATATTCTATGTTAAAAATTGAGAATTCTAGTTTGTTTCAAACTCGAACCAAAGACTAGCAGGATCCTGGTTAACCAGGCACGTCCTCAAGATCCCGTAATAAAAGGAACATAGGAATTTGTCACTAGGCATTTGACCAAATAGGGTTATCCAGTGCCTACAGAACCTATCACTAAAGTTCCCCTAGAGAGGGATAAGGCTAAGCTGAGCGGAAAGGGTTTTTCATGAGATGGAAAATTCAAATTATTAGTCCCACACGAAGTTTGTGATTAAGTGATTGTCTGATAGCAAGGAATACCCGTCTTTGTGCTAAACAGGATGTATTGAACTCATAATTCATTAGAAACTTGTTCTGAATGTCAACTAAGTATTGTAAGAAAATTTCTCCTGGTTTTTCAATCATTTGATAACCAGAGTCTTTTTTGATAAATGATCACTATAAATCAGACTCAATAGAATTTGATCAATCCTTTTTTTTCATTGTTTAGGTGGAGAACTGAACAAAATTTTTCGTAGATGGTTTCAAATTTATGGGTGACAAAATGTATTTGAACTCCATTCATTTCGTATTTTATTGTTTCGGTGTTTCCTGGTATGTGATATGAGATTGCTGGCATTTCGAATCAATTATAAGTTTCAAGATGTTCTCTATATTGTTGTATAACCAATAGTAATGCATATTTAGTATTCAACTTGTATGGTAGAATATTTGCTAGATGTAAGATGCTATTCATATCTTTTCTGTAGTTGATATATTCATAAAGGTGTATGTGTTTATGATTAAATAAATAAGGGACACATATTTATTAGCATATTGTATGAACTCATCAATGCAAAATTGCCCTCGAAATTTGCTCACTTTGATGATGGCCTTAGGTTTAATGGATGCATCAGCAGCTGACTCAAAAGCACTGCAAGTTGAATCAGAAGATGCCATAGTAGGTAGGCTTTCTGCAAGTAGAGTATGATTAGTAATACAAAGTCGAGTCCAATATACTTTGTACGTTTATATTCCTTCACAGTATGGAGCTAGCAGATATTAATAACTTTAACTGGTTTCAATAATATTCTTCTGTGTTCTTGTACTTTGTTGTTAGGTTCATTTTTTATTTCTCTTCTTTTATGCAGAGGGATTATAATTGGGTTACTATTTATTAATAAATTTACTAATTTTAACTCTGATAAGCTACATGCAATGTTATCGTGCCTTTCTTATCTTAGAACCAAGTTCTTATGGGTTTATGTTTTTGTTTGGTTATCCAGTAAAAGATAAGGAAAGCTGTCCTCCAGATGATCAGGAAGATGAAGTGGAGGATCAAAAAAAGCGACACTTGAATGTTGTATTTATTGGTCATGTTGGTATGAGCTTCCTTAATTCCTCAAGCCTTATGCTCTGCTCACTAATGACCTAAGTGCTGCTCACTAATGCATTTTGCTGAATTCCAATGGAGGTTCCTGAAAATGTTTTCGTTAATATTAATCAGTAATTTGTAAAACTTGGGATGATATATGAAAGTCAAGTTTTTCTTTAGGAAATGAGGTAACTATGGTCCTTCCAAAGCGATCTCATCGACAGTTGTTAGATTGGGTCTTCATTTGCACTATGTAGTTTATTGCATGGTTATAGTCACTGCTTGGTGGGCATTAGCCGACTTTAATAGGCGTTAGCTTTACTTTAGATTCATCTTTTTCCTAATAATGGTATGCTTCTTATTTTTTTTATTTATAATTTGAATGTTATGATCATGTTTTTGTTTACTTAAATAGTATCAGAGAAACAAGATAATTACATAAATATAGTTTTATTGGATGCTGTATATATGAGTATCATTTTAAATATGTCATGCAGATGCTGGGAAGTCCACTATTGGAGGACAAATCTTATTCCTCAGTGGTCAGGTTGATGACCGGACTATCCAAAAATATGAAAAAGAAGCTAAAGAAAAAAGTAGGGAGAGTTGGTGAGTGCTTCTTTACTGAGTATTTAATCCAGCTGTGATGCATTATTGGAGATTAATCTTTATTTGTCAGTTTATTAGTATTTATTTACTGATTAAAACAATTAAGTTGCGAGTTCCTTTTATTGGCATTTATATTTATGCACTTTTAGTGTGTATTTGTACAATATGTATTTTTTTGGGTCCAACATACCTTCCACCATAGGCTTAGACATGTTTCCGGTTACAAGTCGGTTCTTTTTTAACCAATGGTTATGGTTTGCCAAAATTCAAAACCGTAAAAAAACTACTGGTTAAACCTCCGTTTTCCTTCCCAAAACATTCAAAGAGTTTGATTTTTTTTTTTTTTTAATACTAAGGCTGAAACAAGTGGTTAACCACTGGTGAAGGTTCCGGCATAGTACAAACCGCTAAAACCATGGTTCACGGATACAGTTTTAACCGGAACCGTGGTCAACTGTTTAACTGAACCGTTGACTGATGGTTCGATTGCCGGTTTGGCGGTTTTGTTACAAACCTTTAACATGTCTGCATAGGCTCCAATATCATCCGTCTTGTTCAAGTTTTGTTGTCCACCATGGGCAGTCAGTGGCCTTTGTTAGCGCTGGTTATCAGGTATTGGGGAAGTTTAGAACCTTTACATTCAAACATGTCTCTCTCATTTGCATTCAGTTACTGTATCCCTTGCTTTGTTGTCTTTTAATGTGCAACTTACATGCACATTAACCTAATGCAGCTTCCATCTAGAGTACATGCAAATGTTATCCACTTTCTTTAAAATAGATCTTTTTCCTTATTTCAGTCCATTGTCAATTGTACTTAAAGTAATTGCCCCTGAAAAATTGCCTGACGCAACTTTAAGAATGCTGGCACCCTGTTTATGTTGTTGATCTTTTGTTTTAAAAATAGGTACATGGCTTATATCATGGATACAAATGAAGAAGAGAGGGCTAAGGTATTCATCTGCTGTTGGTTGATGTTACTTGTTACACAACTGGTCTTATGCTCTTAAATTATTTTGTCTGCACATCTTATTGAAAGTTTTGAACATTGCAGGGGAAAACAGTCGAAGTTGGAAGAGCTCACTTTGAAACAGAAACCACGAGATTCACTATATTGGATGCTCCGGTAACCAGAATTTTATTTATTTATTTATTTATCGTTTTGTTTTTTGGGGAGCGGGGTAAGTTGCTCGTAGAATTTCTAACTATTTATTTTGTTAGGTCTAAAGCATACCTATCAGTTACCTCGCCTTGTTTCCATACAAATTATGTATTTACCTAAATGAATAAAATGGATCTCTCTTGAAGAGTAATTTCACAATACTAAATTCGAACTATATAGTTCAGTCAATATTATCTATTTGCCAACTCGCTTTGTGGAATCATACATGATACGTTCACTGAACGAGATGGTCAGTTAGTTTAATGAATCAGTTTCTTCTTAATTTCGAACTTATTAGTTATTGGAATTGGGGCTTTTCAGGGTCACAAAAGTTATGTACCTAACATGATCAGTGGCGCATCACAAGCAGATATTGGTGTGTTAGTAAGTATCATTTCAACGTCTTAGTTAAAGTGAATTATCTGATCATCCATTGCCACTCATATCACATATTCATTCCCTAATATTGTTCACAGGTTATTTCTGCTCGGAAGGGAGAATTTGAAACTGGGTACGAGAGAGGTGGACAGACACGCGAACATGTGCAGCTGGCAAAGACTTTGGGAGTCTCTAAGCTGCTAGTTGTTGTGAACAAGATGGATGAGCCTACTGTTAAATGGTCAAAAGAAAGGTGTCTTACGAGTTACGATGTGATGATATGTTTACATTCTAGATCTGGATTTCCATGTACTCATTATTATAGTATACCATGCAGATATGATGATATTGAGTCCAAAATGTCTCAGTTTCTGAAGTTATCGAGCTATAATGTGAAAAAAGGTAATTTATCTTTTAACATCTTTTATGCAGTTTTAACTTGCATCTCTCATCTAGAATTCTTTCTTTTTTCTTTTTTTGTGATTTACTTGACTTGTATAATTCCTTGAAGGTTCCATATGATTATTTTATTATTATGATTTGAAATTTCAAGATCTTTACTTATTTTTTTGCTTATACACATCCCTACGATGTCATGGCTGTTGATGTTAATTTATACAGATCCTAAACAAGCAGTATGGCAACCTTAAACGTTATTTTATTTTTTATTTTTTTGTATTATTTTTTCGATCTTCTCTGGCGAGCGACCAAGAGGTTATCATTATCCTTCCGTTTGGGAGCTTTATGTGGCCGACTTCTGTGAATTTGTGAAATTAGATTTGCTTAATCCTGGTTTACAACACATGTTGTCATTTGAATACTTGGTAATTCTGCTTATTTATTGATCCTCGTGTGTAATATTTTGATCAATCCTCTTTGATTATGGTTGAATTGGAAGAACTGTTCTCAATCTTCCTGTTTTATGAACATTCAACCTGTTGAATTATTGTCTAATGTGATCCTTAGTGATGCAATTTCTGTGCATCTTAAAAAGAGTAAAGAATTTATCGTGGACGTTGCTGCAGTTTTTTTCATTGGATTTGGTAATAGAGAGGTCAACTCTGATAGTTTTATTTTTATTTTTATTTTTTTCCTTTTGGGTCTGGGGTTTCTATATTTTCAGATGTAACGTTTCTCCCAATATCTGGTCTCATGGGGACAAATATGAAAACCAGAATGGACAAGAGCATATGTCCATGGTGGAACGGCCCTTGCCTGTTTGAAGCTCTTGATGCTATTGAAGTTCCAGTGCGTGATCCAAAAGGGCCATTCAGGTAGAGTAGATCTCTTTGTTACTCTGCTGTGAAGGATTTTTTTATCGAGGTCAATATTGTTGATTGTGCGTAACAAATATTGTGGACACCTCCGATTTTTTCCACCTGTACACCTAAATTTCGACACTATGGATATGCACGCATGTGCTGTCTCTTACACTCTGACTACAGTCACTTGTTCTATTGTTGTTGGTAATGATACACAGCTTGTTAACTAGCAGTTCTTTGATAAGAATATGAATGCATTATGTCACACTTATTTCTCTGGGTTGTCTCTTTCGTAAATGATATTAAGAAAAAATAAAATGGATCTGCTCTTTTCCATGTTATTCGGAGGGGCATACTTTTCTGTAAGCACTTATAAATCTGTAAGATTTAATGTTTCACGAACTTTAGCTTTTGTTTACTTTTAAGGTTAGTGCTCAATCAATCTTGGACTACTGCCGACTAATTAAACTACTTTTCTTTCTTTTTTCTTTTTCTTTTTGTTAGAATGCCTATAATTGACAAATTCAAGGACATGGGAACAGTTGTCATGGGTAAAATAGAATCTGGAAGTGTTCGTGAAGGTGATAACTTGATGATAATGCCTAATAAGGTAACTGTTGTAATCCTCATTCATATAATACAGAGGTTTATGGATTCTGTTTGTAGAATAGAACTTATACTTATATCGTGATCATTTGGCTGTTTTTTAGGTTCCCGTGAAAGTCATAGCTATCTTCTGTGATGAAGACAAAGTAAGGCGTGCAGGACCTGGTGAAAACTTGCGAGTCAGGATATCTGGAATTGAGGAAGAGGACATTGTAACGGGTTTTGTTCTTTCTAGTGTTGGTAGGTTCTTATGGGTGGATTTTTTATTTTTATTTTTATTTTTATTTTCATTTAAAAAGAATAAATTAAAAACTGTGCCATGTGTGTTTCTCCTTGCTTTTATGCATCCTTATGTTAATTAGCCTGTGGAGTTTGTTAGCAACAACTTACTGCCAATGAGAAAAGCTTATTGAAACAGAACTTTAATTTCCTTGTTCTTAAGTTTGTGAGGTGAATGCTGCATTTTCAGTTTTACTGAAGGACAGCATGTAAAAGGAAGTGTGGTAGTTAGATTTCCTTCTCTGTGGGAATCAGTATATGGCATGCATAATGTGAGCTTCATGGTAGTTCATCACCTGATTGGATTAGTATGACATGATGTAGTACAGACCATAGCTTGAGTAAGAAATAGCAGTATTTTACTGAAGTTGTGGCATATTGTTGTATGATTTAGTGGCATTTTAAGCGGGGGTGCATCAATTTTGGAACTATAAGGTGCTTTGAAGTTCTTGTATATGATAATCTGGTTTCCTCAGTGCCTTACTGTTATGAAGATTCTATAATTGTTGGTTCATGAATGAAGTTATTTTACTAATATAACTAGTATATTTGAATTTGAATGAACTGTTTCCATGGGTTCTGCATCTCTTTTGACGTTTAATCTTTGTGTGAATTTGAGTATTCAGAAATAATGTTTCTCCAAATAGTGTTTCCTACTGAAGACAGTTCCAATGGAAATTTTATCTTTCTTTTGTGCAGCAAATCCAGTACCAGCTGTTTCCGAGTTTGTTGCACACCTTCACATTCTGGAGCTGCTTGACAATGTATGTTGTTAAATTTGATTTGGTTCTGGTTTGTTTAACCTTTGAAATTGTTTTTGTATTTGTGTTTTAGACAGCTCATATATGATCCGTTCTCATAATGGGTACTCTTAATTAACTATACTATCATGTCAGGCAATTTTCTGTGCGGGCTACAAGGCTGTTCTGCACATCCATGCAGTGGTAGAGGAATGTGAGATTGTTGAACTAATGGCGCAGATAGATCCAAAAACCAAGAAACCTATGAAAAAGAGACCTCTTTTTGTCAAGAATGGTGCTTTGGTTGGCTGCCGGGTTCAGGTCAGCTTGAAAACCTTAAAACCTCGTTTTATGTTCCTTAAAACCTTACAATTTTAATATATGTAATTTCTCTAGCAAATTATGATAAATATACCTTGAACTCTGACGTTGATTTTGCTCGAATTGCGTTTCCCAGGTTAATAATACGATATGCGTCGAGAAGTTCTCTGATTTTGCACAGCTTGGACGATTTACTCTTCGTACAGAAGGTTAGAGTGATATGTACATTATAGTGATGGTCAATAATTTCTGGATTTCTCAGCCTTTTTAATTAAGATCTTCCATGACTTCTCATATTTGACAGGAAGAACTGTTGCGGTTGGAAAAGTAACGGATATCCCAGCTGCACGTGGTGCATAAGCAATTCATCATGAAAGGTGTGCATTACTGACTTGATTTACATGTCAAAATTGAATCAGGACATTATACATGTAAATTGTTGAATTTTTGTTGTCAACTAGTAATTTTCTGCATATTATTCCTTGTGCTCATGAAACACAAGTGAAGAGGTATTGATTGCTGTTTTGTTTAACAGTCAAATTCTGGATAAAATCCTGTCATATATACATTATGTCTTGATTTACATGTCAAAATTGAATCAGTAGACGTTATACATGTAAATTGTTGAATTTTTGTTGTCGACTAGTAATTTTCTTCATATTATGCCTTGTGCTCATGAAACACAAGTGAAGAGGGTATTGATTGCTGTTTTGTTCAACAGTCAAATTCTGGATGAAATCCTGTCATATATACATTATGTCATAATTTCCAGCAAACAAACTATATATGCAGGTGCCTCAAGTAATTTTCGAGTGTTGGACTCAATGGGAACAGATGAATGTCGTTGCTCCTTTTGTACTGTCGCTCGATTCTAGTGGATTCAGGGTTGTGATCGCTACCTGTTTTGAGGGTATTTTTGCCATATTTAGTATCTTGCTCTAAAGCTTTTTCGAGATTTGGTTCAATTCGAGTATAAACTGGGATGTACTGGAGAGGTGGTTAATAATACCCGATAGATGTGCCCAAATTTGTTCATTGTCGTTTCGCGTGGTCGTCTTGAATCTTGATATATATATATATCTGACAGTCTTGAATCTTGATTTATATACTTGACAAACATGTACGAAAAAATCATTAATGTTGTACTTTTCTTCTCTATCAAGTCTGCTAGAATAATTTAAGAATAAGAATATACCGTTTTCAATAAAAAAATAATATTAATCTATTCACATATTCCACATTACAAATTCTCCACTCTTCTGCACTTTCATTAATATTTTCTTTCAGAAGTAATTCCAATAAAATTTTGTGTTTTCTAAAAGAAACATAAGAGACGGTGCAATAATGTTCACGAATTCTTTTTACCCAAACGCTTTTAACCAACGGGATAGAACATCACCACTATACAAGGCGAGGCAACATTATTAGTCGAGCGACGTATATGATTCAATGAAACAACTGGAATGGCTATTGAAATAATCCTACCAATATTAGAGGTCCACAATTGATATGAAAGAGACGTGATGAATACAGAAAAACAATCATCTGAATACGAAAAAACAATCATCACAATTGAAATTCAATGAAGAACACAAGGAAAACATGAACAAATTTTTTTTGGAGTAAACAATCATCTCAATTGAAATTCAATGGAGAACACAAGGAAAACATGAACATTTTTTTTTAGAGCAAAATTGGAAGTGTACAATTACATTTCATAAATTACTAAACAAATAAAGAAAATGCTATGAAGAGTAAAATACTATCCTATCCAAATTACCAATGATAAATAACAAATACAAAATTAATTTGATTTATACATCACAAACCACCTAAAACATATACGTTGTGGGGAGATTTCTTATGATTTTAAAGTTTAGGAGGAATAATGTGAAATCTTAAGTCTAGATATAGGATTTGGAGTGAGATTTTATATATAGTTTTTTCTTTTGAAATCCTAACAAATTTTAAAAAGTAGTACAAATTCTAGTCTCAAATAAATTTAATACCTCATGATTTTGAAACTCTTTAAAATTTCAAATGAATACCTCAAGACTTTAAAAAGTCTAAATTACATACAACATGATTTAAATTTTAAAAAGTCTTTAAAAAATTTAAAACGAAATACAAGTTAGTGCACAAGAACCCTTGTAAACATAGTTCGAAAGCATATCGTGGAAATACGAAATATGGGCCAATATCCTTTAAGCCCAACTAATATGATGGGCCCACAATTCTCAAACTATGTCCTGTATACTTGACTCATCTTATCTCACTCGACCGATATCCCAAAGCCATATCCAGACTCCACAGAGAGGTAACACACTGAAATTCATTCATCCAAAAGCTCGCTCGTCGGCGCAAAAAGCTAAAATGGCAGCTCTAGCGCAGCAAATTGGTGGATTGAGATGCCCACCAATTTCAACTGTTGAAGGGAAGACTTCGGGGAGGCGTTACTGTAATGTGCTGCCTAAAAGGAGAAGTGTAATTTCAGCAGCCGCTGTTGCTATAGCGAATGCGGAGACGAGAGAGAGAATGAAGCTGAAGGAGATGTTCGAGGAGGCGAGTGAGAGGTGCCGTATGATGCCAGTGGAAGATGTGGCCTTCACCATCGAAGATTTTCAAACTGCCGTCGACACGTACGACTTCGAGTCTGAAATTGGCGCTAAGGTGACTTTTTTATTCCTGTAGTTTCTTCAGAATTCAGCTCTGTGATGAGCTAGGATACGCTTGCATTTGCAAGTTCTATTTTTGGTCTGTGGGTGTTGAAAATTGGCCGTGGTATTAGCGGAGTTACCAGGCGTGTTCTGGAGTAAAAGCGTGATTTAACCATTAATGTCTTAATTCTAGCATGACATAGACATTTAAGATTGAGTTATAGAAGTTTGATGGCTGAACTGGAATTGATATATTTTTTTTTTTATTTTGCTGAAAGGGCAGAATCAAGAATATATGTGTTCGTTTTATTATATGCTTCAACATTATGCAATGTAACATTCATGTTTTTGGATCGGAATTTCCTTGTTCATTTTTTTTTTTCCCTATTTCTTTGTTTTGCAAACAAGTCTCATCATCAACGATAATTAACAATGAAAAGGAATGACCTGTGGCACTTTCTACACGATCCTGTTTCATTTCGTTTCCCTTATTAGGTCAAAGGAACAGTTTATAGCACAGATGCAAGTGGAGCATTTGTTGACATAAACTCGAAAGCATCAGCTTACTTACCTTTAATTGAGGCATCCATCCACAACATCAAACATGTGGAAGAGGCTGGCATAGTTCCTGGTTTCTGTGAAGAATTTTCAATTGTTGAGATTGAGGAAGATGATAGCTTGACCTTGAGCCTTAGTTCGATCCAGGATGACCTCGCCTGGGAACGGTGTAGACAACTTCAAGCAGAAGATGCTATTGTCAAGGGTAAGGTATGGGTTTTCCAATATTGAATTTACATTCTTTTCCACTGCGATTTGTTGTTGAGTGCTATTTGCTTCATCATTTGCAACTTTAGTAGTTTGTCTTGTACCGCATTTCCCATAGTGTCTGTATGAAACATGCCTTAACTCAGTTTTTCCTTTAATATTGATAACAGGTAGTTGGCGCTAATAAAGGTGGATTGGTGGCAGTTGTGGAAGGTCTTAGTGGTTTTGTTCCATTTTCACAATTTTCAACAGTAAGTTCTTTCTTCTGAATGATTTTTTGTGCTTAAATGCTGCTTCTGTTTTTTTGTCATGGTTATGAGTTGATGTTTTGTCCATTGCAAATGGAGCTGGAAGAGTCCTTGTTGACAATTCTCCTGGCATAGTGCTAATAATGGACTAGATCAAAATGGCTCAATTAAATTCTAGTGCTTCTTCTATTAGTGAAGTTTCTAGAAAAAAAAAATATATATCAAACGGCGCAATGCACCTTGGGTCGCTACGGAAACAGCCTCCTTGTATAATTACAAGGGTAAGGTCTGCGTACAACTGACCCCCCAGATCCCAACCTGTTGGGAATATACTGGGTATGTTGTTGTTGTTGTTGTTGTTGTGGTTATGAGTTGATGTGTTCGCTAGGTACCAATGTTAAAGATATAAAAATTAAAGGTTTGCTATAGACTATACTTTTTTATACCTTCGCAATCTGGCATGTTTTCCAGTTTTTTCGACGTGGTATCACAATTATTTACAGCTTCTGTTAAATTAGAACACTTTCAAGGTTGCTGGTGAATTTGTATCAGAATTCAAGTGCAGAGGAGCTTTTGGAGAAAGAAATTCCTCTAAAATTTGTAGAGGTTGATGAGGAAGAGTCGAGGCTAGTCCTCAGTAATCGCAAGGCTGTATCTGATAGTCAGGCCCAGCTTGGAATTGGTACTGTTGCGATTGGCACTGTTCAGACCTTGAAACCTTATGGTGCATTTATAGACATTGGTGGGATTAATGGCCTTTTGCATGTGAGCCAGATTAGCCACGACCGTGTTGCGGATATTGCTACAGTGCTTCAGCCTGGTGATACTTTAAAGGTGCATGTCTTGCACTCATAGATATTTAAGAAGATTAACTTAGAAATTTAAGCTATTACACATAAACCCTGCTATATTATAAACACCCATTGAGCTTTTATGTTATTCTAGGATCCACCCCTTTGTATGTACATTAGGCAGAACAGAAACTATGTGAGGAGCATATTTGTTGTAATACCAAAAGAAAACTGTTTTACATTCCGTCATTTTCGTCCTGTTTTCTCAAATAGGCTAGATCTTGAGAACAGTATCTGTAATTGTCTTTTACCTTTTAATTGATTGTCTATGAAGAGAATTTATAGCTCGTGTTATGCCGGGTTGTAGGTTATGGTTCTAAGCCATGACCGTGAGAGAGGCCGAGTAAGCCTGTCAACTAAGAAGTTAGAACCTACTCCTGGTGACATGATTCGCAATCCCAAGCTTGTTTTTGAAAAGGTAAATGCAATCTGAATCTTTTGCTTCACCATTTTCTTGCTTAAGTCGAATGAAACTTGAACAGAAACAGAAAAGAATTTGATTTGGATCATACCTGTCGCCACGTCTCCATTAAACCAATCTTCATTACACTGATTTGATTTTCATCTGTGAATGAAACCATTTCAGGCTGAAGAGATGGCTCAGACTTTCAGGCAAAGAATAGCTCAAGCAGAAGCCATGGCCCGTGCTGATATGCTAAGATTCCAACCTGAGGTAATTAATTCCTTTGCATTGGAATATACTATATTGCTATATGGAAAATTCGCTTTACTCCCTGCCTACCCAAAACACACACACATACACTATTTTTTTTTTTTTTTTTTTTTTTTCCTTTCAAAATGATAAACCAATGAAACTTAAAAGTAGTGATGTGAAGGTCAGTGTATTTCTTATCAAAAAATCCGCAAGTAGATATTGATTTTGGATGTTAATGTCAAAGAAAATCTTTAATTTTGATATTTCTCCCCCTCACCCAAAAAAAATAGAAAAATAAAAATCATGATGATGTTTTCTGTCATTAACTCTTGATCGAAGCCATTTTAACCACACGATGGATTCAGTAAGTTCTTGCCAATAATCTTTTTCCCTCCAAAGCAAGCACAAGAGTTCAATCTCACTCACTCACTCACTAGTCTAAGAAAACTAAAATTTCCCAAACAATAACGAGCAGAAGTGCTTTTGCTTAATCAACTAACTGATGCTCATCTTCTTCTCTTTCATGTGTTCCAGAGTGGTTTGACATTAAGTTCTGAAGGAATCTTAGGGCCATTGACTTCAGACCTGCCGGAAGACGGTTTAGACTTGAGTGATATCCCTCCAGCTGACGATTGAAAACAAGCTGCACATTCTCAAATTTCTCTATCTCAAAATATTGGTTTTACCAACATTTTCATGAATCCCTTACAACTGTGTTGTTTGGTAATGATTGATCTCTGCTTTCAACATTATTCTTCAAAATATTTATATTTATTCCCTCGTGTATTGTATATCAATCAAATATGATGCCTTTTTCAACTTACCGTAAAAAGTAAAATGGAGCTTATTCTAAAAAACTAAAAATACATTTTTTTAGTTAATGTGTATAACCAAACACACTTTTTTCAATATTGTATCAGATCAAAACAANCTATTTGCTTATATATAGAGAGAGAGGTTTATGGTGTATTGATTTTAAATTTTTTTTATCAATATCCTAATATTTATAATTTATTTGATGATGATACTAAATTAATCTGTGTTCAAAACATATTAACTAAATTTTAGGAATTAATATAAAGAATTAGGGGTGTTCAATGTCCTAAATATTGGACACGAATTAGGGGTGCTCAATTTTCTAAATCATATTATTGGACACTACAAATAAGGAATTAGGAAAAGATGTGATTTTGCAAGCAAAAAACTTGTGACAAATAAAATTAAATAATTTATACTACATTGTTAAAAAAAATACTTTATTATTTTATACTACTTTCTTCATTTCCTACTAGTATCTGACTCTGTGCATTTGCACAGATATAAAACACGTTTTTGTTTGTATTACTTTTTCTTAAGTTATTTTTATCATTCAAAATTAATTAAAATTTAAATTTTATTTTAACCATGCAACTTTTACATTAGTAACATGAATAAAATAATTTATATATTTCTGGCATATATTAAGAAAAATAACATAAATAAAAAAAATATTGGTGTTTTTGATTTTTAGAAGAAAAAAATATGTACCAATCATATTTTTTCTTCCAACAATGCAACCAAATATAGCGGTTATAGCTATGAATGTGTCAATCAACTTTAAGTTCCAACATTAGCCGTTACACATTTGAATATTTTGCTACCAAATTTAGAATTAATTTAGTAATTGATCTAAAAAATAAATAATAAAAATATGTATATTAAGGTGTAACGGTTTTAGCAGATTAGTGAGTAATTGATTAAAAAAAAATGTAACTCTTTTTGGAGGGAAATGAAAATAAGTTTTATTAAATGTTATTCAATGCATCAGCTAGTAATTATATATATATATATAGGTTATTTTTTTCTAATTATTTATAGGAGATCTTTCAAAGTTTCATAAAAAATAATTTGATATTTTATAAATAATTTACAAAATTAAAATAAAATAAAATAAATTTGATCATATTTTCAGACTACTAAAGAAAAATAAAATATTTGGTGAGTTATATATTTGGCACGTGCCACATCATATTTACCCTCATTGAGTGGTGACACATTCACGATCATATTATTTTCAAGATAGTCAAATATTGAGTCACAAAATCTATATTTATATTAAGAGTTTTGGGTCACAAAATCTATTCATATTCACAATCATATTATTTCAAGATGACAAATATTTGATCACAATATCTATTCATCTTGCGTGAATTCATGTGTTGAGATGCTCCTAGCACCAAGTGAATTCATTTTTAACATATTAGCAGATGCTCTTAGCACACGTCCTCATACTTTTTATAACTACAGAGGAACATGTAAATACATAAGTTAGCTATTTGTATTACCAAGCCTCATTGAAAAAGTATGATTTGCCTAATGTTCGTTACCTGAGATTAATTACAAATATAAATTATACAACAATGAAAAATGAGGGTTTAATGAACGAGACGCACTTGCAGGACATTTTATGTACAGCTGAACAATATAGTGGCAATTGTATTTAAACATCATATCTCTAACGCTGCTTCCCATCAGCTAACTTTCGACCAATCTCCAAATTTACCTAATGAACTAAAGATTCTCAACGGGACTCCTTTTAATGCAATCAGCACAGGAGCTGATTAGTAATCCAAGACAAAACTTTTAGAAGCCCGTTTGCTTTGGCAGCAGGAGTAATATAACCCTTTCACTAAATAAACGAGTCGTGATGTTGGTCAACACTTGAAGAAATCTTCAGCTAGATCGTCAAAAGATATCAACTTAAGTCGAAACCAGCATCAGAATTTATGGCATACAGTAATTTCTCCTCCATTTGCTGTTTGCTGTATGAACATGACACCAGACCCAGATAATCATGTTAGCAAATGCTAAAATTTAGGGTTAAAGTTAACTCAAGCTCTTCACAATTCAGCTAAACCTCTAGTGCATTATGGTTTTTGTAATTTTGACATAGTTTGTAATGGTAAATGAACTGGAGGTACTGGACACTTCCAAACCAGAGACATAACTAGTACAGATGTTCGCAGCCAGGCATAATTTCGGAAAAAGATTAGTGCAACTTTGCAAAAGCCTAAAACTACAAACCTTCTGTAAGGAGGAAGTTTAAGAAGATTCATGCAAGTGGCAGATGTTGGCAACCGGTCAAGAGCTTCTTCGGATGCATTACCAGCTGTCCTGTTGGATGAAATAGAATAAAAGATAACAGATTAGACTCACAGGCAGTTAAGTATAAGGATTAACACTGGCGATGTAGTGTTACCTCTGTATGCAAAATGTGGGCTCCAAATACTTAAAGCCAAGCAAAGGCCCACGAGAACATCCAGTTGCAAACCTGAGACGGGACAAACAAAATTCAGTGTTTCACTAAATCAGGAATCTGAAATTGCAAATACTATCATGTAAGAACTTATCAATTACAAAATCGTCTGAGACTTTTGAACTATTACGTCGTGGTCCAAATAAGTTCATAGTTAGAAAAAGGATCTTAAGTCCTAAAATTTGAAGTCTCCATAAGCCAGATTCAAACACATAAATTACAAACATGTAATAACCATCAGTTACAGTGGAAAGAACGAACTATAGCAAAGAAGAAAAGGAAGCAACATAAACAAAGTTGTGAAAAGAAAAATATTGCTGCACGTTTATTCTTTAGAAGTGTCAGCTGTTGAATGGTGTATAAGACTATTAGACCATAATAATCATATCTCATAAATTATGACCAAGTTATGTTGCTTCTGCTGCATATAGTGCACATCTTAAGCAAAATTCTTAACAGCAAAAGATGATATGGTCATACTTCAATAATTTCCTCCGATTTTCCAGGCTAAGGTTCTCAATAACTTCCCAGAACATTCCAATCACATAGTGATCCTGCCAAAATAATTTATTGCCAGAGATATTTTAGAAAGATGTGAATCTCATATATATATATATATATATATATATATATATAAGAAATGAATAGGAGGCGAGCCTGCCGAATACTGATATTTCAAGAACATTTACTTTGAGAAAGCAAACTACACAATAACACTACACATCCTACCTTGTGATATCCACCGCCATAATTAGTATGAGCTTTGAGATCACTGACATCAAATCCATCGACAGATCCAGATATTAGAAGCTGGGACAATGAAAACAAAGCTTTTAGGTAAGAGTGGTAACAGTGCACGTCCAAGCCAGTATAAAGGTGGAACCAGTCTTCATGTGTACAAACAGAAATTGGAAGTAAATATATTAAGCATATTAACCATCAATCACTGGAGATGATTCCCGAAATGGAAAAGGACAGTTAAGAGCTGTGCACTTTATTCAAGGATTTCAGTTTCCAGTGTCAGTGATGTTTTTAATAGTTCGTTTCCTTATTTGAGTATTTGTTAATGAAGCAAGACTACATTGCAATCCCTTATCAAGTATGAATACTGAGGTTTGCAAGTGTAAGAAAGAAAAATGTTACCACATATTTGACAAAAGCAAAATTAAATAACCTTACTTACAGAACCCATCATCACTACCAAAGCACTACTATTGTCCAATGGAACACAAGAATACCTGAAGCTCGTTCTCGTTAAACATGTCAATCCACTCTTTATTAATCAGCTGTTGGAACCCTCTCAGAAAATGAGAACTTTGTTTACGAATCTGCATAGAACATTAATGAGTAATTTTACAAGATTTTAAACATCTTATAACTCTACGTATATCAATTCTTTTTTGCATCTCTATAAAGGCAATTCTTTCAGCACCATCGTATTCTTTTGCAAATATTTCTTTCCTCATTAATTGATATTTTATTTTTGATGGAACGGTGATCGTATTTCGCATGTCACAGTAATTTTACAAGATTTTAAACATCGTATAACTCTACGTATATCAATTCTTTTTTGCATCTCTATAAAGGCAATTCTTTCAGCACCATCGTATTCTTTAGCAAATATTTCTTTCCTCATTAATCGATATTTTATTTTTGTTGGAACGGTGATCGTATTTCGCATGTCATCTAATCTTTTTGGTTATTTGGCACGCGGTGTGATAGGAGATTTGAATATTTATAACCAAAACTTCTGACACTGTTTTAGTACCTGAAAATTCAATCGATGGTTAGCTACTAGATGTATAAATGTGATGACATTCTCATTCGTGACTCGGATATTTTTTCCTCCGGGAAGAAGCTCTTCTTCAGTTTGCTCCCCATATTCATTGTTAGCAATTACAAAGTACAGCTCTAACTCAGATATGTTACCCTGATAACGCTGCAAATCATCACAGATAAAGCCATAAAATGAAAACCAAATATCAATTGGACATTTTATTCAACTTACAAGAAAACAAAATACATGGCTAGTTTAATAAAATAAAGTTCTCTTTATCAACCAGGAAGTGTCCGCAAAATCAACTTGTTCCTGATAAGTAAAAATTGATATACACGTACAAGAAAGAAAAGAAAGAGAGAGAGAGAGAGAGAGAGATGGGAACTAAAATATAACAAAATTCACCTTTAAATAGATCAGATGGCGATACAATTCTGGGTCCAGGGAAGGTAAATCATTCAAGTAGTTGTACCTAAGAAGAAAATACAAATTGACCTCAATGAAGCAGATAAGGAACCATCCAAAGTCCAAACTCACTGAAGGCACAATTGCTCAAAAAATTGTCCCCAATGCAATCAATGATTTTAAAGAACTACTTACTTTTGCTTCAATTTGCTTAAGAAGAACGTTGCAAATGGAATATCAACCAAAATCCCTTCATGCATTGCCTACATAAAATATAGCATATGTTAAGCCAATGCTAAAAATATCATGAAGGGCGTAACTATTAAGCACGGAGAGGAATACAAGGGACTTGGCTTTATTTAGTGAACTGATATGCAGTGTGCCAATATGTAAGTGATTTTTCCTTGCAAAAGTAAGAATGAAACAAAATTTTATGTAATGGTTATCCTTCCCAGTACGAAAAACAAGAAAAAAGAATAATGCATCCATATTTAACAAACAGTTGAATGCTATTTATAAGCATAAGAACATCAGTTTCAATAATTAGAAGTTTTTCAACTGTCATCATAACTTGAACGTGTTCCACGTCACATAAAGCCCTATGTTTGGCAGCAAAACAAGACAATAGCAAGCAGTTGTGTGATTCTATTCAACTAAGCTCCATTTAAACAATCAACAAAAATGTTCATCGAACACAAGTACTATTCTATATATCTATAAGTTGGTATGCTTTTGTATGAAATGCACATTAAAAAAATCAACACCTCTGCTGAATGGATTGGCATATTTATAATGTTGAGATATGTTGACAGATATATTAGCTGCTCTCGTTGGTATATTAGTTGTTAGGCTTAATGATGTTTTTTTATTACTCTTCAATGTATGTTTCTTTCCTTAGAGTGGGAGATGAGCTGGCAAGATAAATAGCCACTTTGACTTCTTGACTTCATCGTTGCAAAATATTTTTCTTGTAGGAAAATAAAAAGAAAACATCTCGATCAGCTTCTTTGCATTTTTCACAAATAAAGGTAAATCCCATCGCAGTGCTTCCAAAAATACAACTTCATGGTCGGAAATAATCGCATGGCTTCCTTCTAACATACTAAATGAAGACTCGGAACGTAGTTACCAGCAGTACTGAAAACTTACTGGGCATGTCAGATATAAACTACAGGTCGGATACCTTAGCAAGAATCGTCCCAATGAAGTGAAAAAACTGAAGATGCTGCTCATGCATCAGTCCAGATCCAGGGTTCGGATAGAGAAGATGATCAACCGTTTCCTAGACATGAATAGGATAAATTACAAACAAATAACGAGATAACTATGCAATTCTATATAAAAAAACGATACTCTATGGTCAATAGTCAAACTGTATAATTTTAAACCAAAACATGTTTTCACATCCATATAATTTGTCAGTTTCGGGTAAACTATGTTGTCCATTAAATTGATCAGATGTGTTCAATGGTTACACTTAGAGAGCAGGAATCACAAATCTTCCTCTGAGATAAATATAAATTTTAGTGCCTCCTCCTGGTTTGTAAATTTATAATCAATCATTTAGGGACCAAGTCAATAAACTTTGATTTAAAGGGCAAAGTGGCATATCAAATGTAGGTTCTGACACTGAAGCTATCTAATAATCGATAGTCTACTATTATTTTTATCCAAGAGTTGGGGAAAGAGTAATGTTGCCTATATTGGAAAACAGGTTCATGACATACTCTGAATTTAACCTAAAATGTGCTTCAGGCTGATTCATTGTATCATTCACGCAGACTAGTAAGCTGAAGCATTTAAGATACCAATATCTATGCATGCACATCAAATAAGAGGTCATAGCTAAGAGCAAATCATTATCATTATGTATGACAACCTTAAATAGTCCATACTGGATATCAAATGCAGCTCGAGTAATGTTCTCCATGAAATCTTTGAAAATTCCACCACCATCAATGCCTGCCTCCTCGACTCCAAATTCATTGATAAAAGTTATGCGAATCTGAACACATTAAAGCACAGAAATATCCGCCAGTGAGTTTAGAGAAATTTCAACATCATTATATCAGCAAAAGAGGCTCTAAAAAGATAAAAGGCATACGCTAGAAAGTGAAGGTAGAGAATATCCAAGAGTGAGAAACTCACCACTCCACCAAGATCCTCTTCAGCTAATGTATTTAACTGGCTAAAAGCATCCTCAAAAATATGATCCCTTCTTATTTTGAAGCTGTTTCTAGCGAAAAACTGATGATCACCAGCACGTCTTGCTTTCTTATTGGCTAATAGTGACTGCAAATTCAATTTACCTTTCACTCACGATCTCCAGAAATCAAATGTTATATCCAGACAGACATTTCCATACGTTACATAACAATAGCTGACAATGCAATTATGAAAAATAATACAGTGGGGGGAGAAACACATACATTAAGTACTTTAACTCTGCTTGTAAATGGAATCAAGAAAGGAGCTTGTTTTAAAATGTCATTTGCTCTTGTATTCTCCAGCATTGCCTGGTGATTGCACATTATAATGGCCAGTAAATTATACAAAAATTTCTGGATGTCTAAGATTGCGAAGGGAACAATTACCTGAGACATAAATGTATCACTGCCACCATCGGCATTGAAATCACTTGGGGAGGTAAACTCCCTCCTGTTATTCCAGTCTTGCAACTAGAAAATAGTTTCTATGTTAGACCATTCCAGAAATAGAGCATTTTTCCACTTTTGACATTAATAAGGAAGAGAAAAGTGGAAATAAAACATTTTTCCCCTTTTGACATTATTAAGGATGAGAAAAGCAGAATGACAATACAAAAATGTAGAATTCAAGAGCATGATAAAATTTGTGAACCTTAGCATGTAAAGTACCTGTGACATGAGCTCAGAAGCAACAACGGAAAACCTGTGCTGGAGAAATTCTTTAGGGTACTTCTTCATAGCAGCAGGACCTTCAGCCAAATTTGAGAAGTTGGGAGTTGCATTTGGATTGAGCCAAAGAATCTGCCACAAGGCCTGCCAAAAAGCAAATCCACGTGATACAACACATGAACATATTAGTTGAACCAGCAAGGGATAGTATGGCCCACTGAAATTATACGTAATCAATTTTCCAAATGTACTGTCCTGATGTGAGGGTGAATGTCTCCATCAAACCTTCACTTTAGGACATATAGAGTGATTTAAGAATTTTTCACCAAGTAGAGTTTAACAACCCTAACTAGATATAATGGATCATATGGTGGAGAACTTACCTGTCGTAAGATGACAATTAACAATCTGATGTCCGTTAGAGAGAGAGGCTTCTCCTGTTCATAGAACTCCTCATTATCAACTATCATTAGCATATGCCTGATCCAGAAAAGATTATCAAGGCCATCATCTCAACCTGAAGTATGATCTAACTTGCATAGCCATAGAGGTTATAAAATATACAGATTGTTGGAATTTACAATTTTAAAAAATAATTCTTACTTGTAAACAGGGCAAAAAGCGGCAAAGGGTAGTAGCCAACCAGGTGTGTCCACGGACAGATAAACTGATTGCTCGGACAAGGCAGACCACATATCATTCTCATGACATCTCTTAATGAAGTTCCATAGAATGGGAACTAGTTCCGTCCTATACGCTAGCACAGTCATAATTCGCTCCAGAGGCAACATGTTGAAAGTAACATGCAGAAAAGAACAAGCTGCAGCAACAGCAGCCACCTCATTGTAATTAGGCCTGCCTTTATTTGAACCACTTAATGAAAGCCCTCCCAACAGCACATTTGTCTGCATAAAGAAATCGTAAAGCTGCACTCTTAAGATTACAGATAAAAATATTATAGTATTTGACCAGCATCAACAATGCAAGAAGATTGCATACCAATTGTAGAAGAAAGCGTGGATCTAAGGCATTGGAAATCTGTTGCTCTAGATCTCTATTCACACCTATTTCTGTTATGTCATCACCGGTGATTATTTCATCTTCGCCCACTTTAGAATCTAAACATAGGTCCCAAAGATAAAACACAATGAAAGGAACATCTTGATTCACTAAAAAATATCTAAATTGTATGATATCATGGATATAATTACATGTGAAATCCATTGTTAAAAAATTAGACGCACCTTTACTGCCATCATTTGATGTTTCGAGAGGAGGAAGTGCTTGCAACAAAAATGTTGCAACAGTTGCAAAATCTACAGCCTGACAATAAAAATCGTTATCAAACATCTTTGGAACCAACGGACATGAAATTATGCCATCACACTATTCGTAAAATGAGAGGTGATAGATGATAAATCATCTTCTATCAGCTTGAAAAGTACGAAACAGAAAGATCATAGCATATTGACAATGGATCAAAAATCTATGAAGAATGATAGAGCACATTAGCAAGGAAATCAAGGAGGACGACCATAGAGCTATCAGATAATGTAAGGCACATCAAGCAAATGGAAACTTTTCTGAGAGAAACACATCCACGAACGAGTAGATAACTATCTATTCATAATTATGCCTGACACCCACATGTTTCTTTAATGATCACTNAAAGCCCAATAAAAGAAAATAAAATCAGTTTATCAGGAACAGATAAAATGCTTAGAATCATCAAACCAAGAGAGAGCTTAAAAGAGTGAGATAAAACTAGCTGTCGACAATTCTGTGAGATATCAATTATGGACTGTAAACACACAGATGTAAAGCGAAATCATTAGAAAGCAGATAGAAAATCCTATACCCAAGCAAAAGAACCAGGCCGAGTGACAGCAACACAAGCAACATCCAATAGATTTCCTAAAAGGCAGGCATGACTTGGAAATTCACTTGATACATCAGCTGGCAGGAAATTCTTATAATCTTTCACACATACTGCCATCTGATGAACATAGTGTTGACACAACCCTGGTGCAGCAAACATCTGGATATGAAAATAAAATTAGTGACAATCATAATTATAAATAGGAAATCCAATAAGAAAATGGTTGCAGCTATATGTACAGTATTCGATCTACAATCATAAGCATTCAGTAAATAGAAAGTATATAGTATAGGTAAGATTGGTTAAGATTCACAAAATCTGTCATTTCGGAAGCTAACAGTAAGCCGTACTCATCTAAACTCAAATATTAAATTCATTCCTTATGAGAAGAACAAAATCATGATATTGAAAAGTACCTCTTTAAGATGTGGAAAGATACGCCACAGGAAAGGAATTGCAAGGATTTGGCATGTGAAGCTCCATTTAAGATCATTATTTGGACAAGTGCATGATGCCTGATCCACGTGAGCAATAATTTGGGCAAGAACACGCTCCAATGTAGAAAGAATCAAAGTAGAACCTTGAATGTTTTTCTAGGTAAATTAAAGGGTGTTAATTTTGTTCTTGGAGAGAAACAAAAAACAATCAACAAACTTAAGTCATGCAGCTGAGTATTGAAATGCATCAGAAATAACCACATTAAGTCATAAGTCTCTTTTTGAAATGCATTCGAGAACACCATATTGACCCAAATCAATGACCGGAGATACGTATAATGGAAAATTTCCGAAAAACAAGACAATCAACAAAAAGGCAATTCTATCTACTGGATGTGCAAAGTTCAAGAAAGCAAAAGCTGAATGTTACGCATGCTCTTGATGTTAGATATAGAGAAAAGATAATCAGAATCAACCACAAAAGTTTAACTAATATTCCACGATTGCTAAAGTTCAAGTTCGCAATAAAAATGGTCAAGTGGCGGTTGCAGGCGCACATTTTTCGACCTATCAGTAAGACCAAATCTCAATGCATACAAAACCCACATAATTCAATCTTAAAGCAAATTTTCATTTTATCAGAGCTTTGTATAGCAAAAACACACACAAACTTCCAAAAAAGAAATTTTTATTATAGACAAGCATGCTTTATTTGAGACGGAAGACGTTTAAGTTAGGGACGTTGTATTATGTCGCAGCAAATGAGCAAAAAATTAAGACAAATACAGAGACAAGCTTCTGCATTTATGCATCATTGGATAAATAACAATTTTTTTTCACATAGAGAAGTACCTTCCCCATAAGGATCAATTCTCTAAACATGGAATACATATTCTTTTGTGACAAATAGCAGACCGTGTTGCAAGCCCAAGGGAGCCTCAGGTCAATCAACAAAATTATTGCCTCCAGTAAGACATTTGCGGATTGATTCGATTTTTCAGGTGACAATAACTGATCTTTCAACTGGTTCCTGCGAAAACAAAATGGATAAGGTTCATAACCAATAAAGGATTGGCTAACCATCGCACATGGGCCAGCCTTATCATTGAAGGATCATATAAGAAATGTTTATCTTTTATTATATCCATGGATTGTCTCTTTTTTTGTCAATATCTAGAAAAGGAAGTGGTTACCTGAGATTGATTTCAATAATCAATCACCATACAATGTGGATTGCGTAATTTAAACTTTGACTTGAATAGAACTTTAAATATGTGGATCAAAATTTTAAGAGGGTGGAAATATGAAATGTATAATGGACAACCAAATGACTTCCATCCCCCAGGAAACAAACCTATTTTCGTAGATTGCACTAATGCATGCATAAGCAAGACACTTAACCCGGTACTCCACTAAACCATGATTTGATAAGTAATCCGTGCCCGCAAAGAGGCTCACTAAGTCCCCATCTGTAACAGTAGGCAAATGAAAAACAAGATCAAGATATTATTCGCAAAATATGAAGTCAATACTTGAAAGCAAACATAAACAGAAGCCACCAATACAGATAACAATCCACCAACAGTAACAAATTCAGCCTAGAAGTAAACATCTTTTACCAAATCATGAGCTCACGTGAGCTTTTCGAAAATAAAGCAGATCACATACAAGGAGCAAGTATCTCAGTAGTAAAACTGTAAAAGATTTTTCAAATGAAAGATACAGAAAGGAAACACAAGGATGCAAACGACACCTGCCAGAATAGCAGCAACCAGGACACAGCTAACAATAATCAAGCCACAATAATGTTCATAATAACTTTGTGTCCATATCTGCAACATAAACATAGGACATGTAAAGTGACCGAGTAACTCACCATTATCATGAGCAAATTCAAGAAGCAATCGGCATGTCTCCACGAGGGCAGAAAAATCAGCCACGTATCTTGGGTTAAAGAAGAAAATAAGCTGGCTGAGAAAATTTGAAGTTGGGCTAAAGCACTGCCTGAATATGGACATGATAAGATGCAGAATGAGACATAGAATGAAGTCCATCAGCATAGCAAGACGTATATATTTAGCTGACACAACAAATAATAACAAAAGAGACTACGAAAGTCAAAGATACAACTGCATAGACGCCTACAGTGCTGAAAAACTTAATTCAAGAACAAAAGATTCAATTGTTAACCTATTGAGATGTTGACAATACTGCCCATAGGTCAAGAAAAACTTTTCACGGGCTTTGCAGCGTTCAACCTCCACCTCCCTTCTCCCTCTGAAGCATTTCTGTGAGTAGCATTTAGTTAAGCTCTATAATTGGATAAGTAAATATTGATCTATCAGCAGCTCATTGCACATATAAAAAAGAAACACTCATGAAAGAAGGAAGAGAGAAAGAAGCATAAGTAATATAAGATTAATACAAAACAAAAAACGGGAAAACTTCAATGCATCTCTAAAGTCAAAACTATCATCAAATTTACTATATGATTAAGTTTAGGTAGTACTCCACGCTCACCAAATTACTATATCAATGCAAATAAGTAAATAATCAAACATAAAATAAAAAAATATATAATAACACTACGGACATTTTCATTGTTATTTTCTTGGTTGTTTCTTACTGCATTAAAATTTAAAACCAAGACCCATTCAGACTACTAAAAGAGAACGAATAAAAAGAAAAATTTATCCCATTTTTCCTTTTCAAATTCTGAATAGCTCAAGCTGAAGCCAGGACCCGTGCTGATATACTAAGATTCCAACCCGAGGTAACTCCTTTTTATATGAATTACGAAGTTATACTTTCTATGATTTAATCAGACGAGTAATTATACCAGCACATTTTAAAAAAAAATCAAATGTTTTTCAGACATGCAGGTTTGCATTTTGTTATAAGATATCCCATGAGTGGCCGTTCAATATTATAGTTCTACATCAAAGAAGTATCTGNCTTAGTAAACAACCTAATGGAAACCTTATGTTCTCTTTTCTCTGAAGTTGAACAAAATTAACAACATAGGAAAAGATAGGACACAGAATATCTGAGCTTCCAGCAATGTTATTAATGGCGGATGGCGGTAAGCCAAAATCCCGCCATGGCGGCCTATGCACCACCATCCTTCACAAATTGAGCATGGCGGTTTGTCAAAAATCCGCAGCGCCATACCACCATTTGATAACATTGGCTTCCAGATCTCAAAACCAAGATCACTGCTGTGAACAGTGACTCCAGAGATTGTTCATTTCTTATTTATAAATATGGAAAAGTATAAATCCCTTTTGCTTCTCAACCTTATTGAAAATCTAAATTGCGCATGCTTCCATAAGACTGAGAACATAGAAACGACATAGAAACAACTCAAATAGTAGTATAACCAAATCCAAATAAATATCCAATTTCTCAACAATGAGCAATACATACTAGATGCTTCGATAGAGGTTCCAACTTTCAATCAAAATAATCAACAAAACGACAAACTATTGGTGATATAATAACTCTTCTATTCCATGTTTTTTTAGGCCTAAGCGCAAAACAATGATGCTAGACATCACTCATACCATTTATTCACGTTTATTATTTTTTCGGCCTTCCAACACCTCTCATTCTCATTCTAAATGTGTATCTCATCCTGGTTTAAGCTCAACAATGGCCTCGATTCTTCATTTCAAAAACCTTCTATCTTCTTTTTACTTTCCTTTAATTTCATGAAGAAAAAAATGTTGATGTCCCATATTGCGCCTACGATATGGACAAACAATTCAAAAGGCGGGAGTGTTATTTGATGTTTATTTATATTTGCATGTGGGTGTTCTGGTGTTTTCTGTGTTTTTCTCCATATATACTAGTTTCAAGTCAGTAGAATTAACAGCCAGTTGTTTGAACTAATGCTAATCCCTTAGTTGTTTTTAATACAAGATAACTTGTCTGAAGTACTTGATGATTGTGGAGTACAACTGGGCCATTAGAACTACTGGCTAGACGTTTTGGATTACAAATCCAGACGACTGTCAAATAGTTCAAATGACTGTGCTAGCAGTTCAAAACTCCAAATAACTAAGTTAGGACTCTGAATGAAATGACTCATTTGTCGATGCCATCCATGAAAATTTCCCTAGAGCAATGATGAAGGCCAGACAATAAAATGATTTTAACATTTTTAAGAACTAATTTACCACTAACCACTAATTAAGTTTGATAATCAACAAAGAGATCCAAACGAACTTGCTCATAGCCCACCCAAACCGTAAGCTACTACAAATTACAAAAACAAAAGCAATCAAACTAACATCCCACAGGCCACAGTCCACTCCACCCTTATTCTTTTACTTCAGTAGATTCATTAGTCCAAATGTTACATCCAACATAATAATAATAATAATAAGAATAAAAGTCCGACACAATTCAGCTAACACTCAATCTTCATCCATGAACACAAGAACAATCACACCAACTTAAGAAAAGTAAAAAAGATTCATATTCCAAAAAAGAGAAAAACCTGAATCTTGAGGGCCGCAGAATTTTGCTTGCGCATCCATAGACGCCGGTTTCTTTCCAATCGCGTCTGCTCCAGAAGCTTCTGCCTGTCTCTCTCTTTGGAACTCCGGCCACCTAAATCCACCCGTTTACGTGAGGACGGATCGCCAGAAAAGAACATTCTCCGTTACCGTCGGTTTTCGCCGTTCAAAACCCTAAAACCAGGCTCCGGAGACCGGAATCCAGGTGGACGAAATTTGGTGAAGTTGTCTCCCCAAGGGAGAAAGGAAACGCATAGAAGCAGAATTTATTCCACACTCGGAATAACAATTACGTGTGTGTCTTTGCATTATGTAACGACATTTTCATTTGCAGGCCCGACATAATGGTAAGTTTGATAATATGTTATGTTGGGCTTCTTAATCTTAATGGGTCACTTATGTGGCTAGCAGATATTTATAAGATCTAACAAAACGACTTAGGGCTAGTTTGTTAAGGGAGACAGGACAAGATTAGCCCATTTATCTGGCCCAAAAATAGCGTTTGCTTACCATGATAGCGGCCCGGGGAAAATGACGAGGCCCGCTCTGCACAGTGGAAAAATCCTGCTTTGGGCTGATTAATTGGTCTGGCCTTGGGGGGTGCGACAAAGACAAGTCCCAACAGTTGCAGCAATGACAATGTCTCTTTTGCCCCCAACCAAGCTTTTTTCAGACAGAACTACCCCCCCTCAACAGATAAAATACAACATGCCACTAACATGTAATTAAAGGCAACAGTTGACAAAATTTGACCTTCCATTGCAGCAGTTCAGAGCAGAGTTTCGTTCACAGGTAGAGCCTTGTGGGATCTAGATCTGCTATATAAATCGCGAGTTCGTGTGGAGTTGGTTTCCTCATTATCTGAAGTCGATTGTTACACTAGACCTCCGTCTATTTTTTGTGTTTTTTTTCCACCGTGATTTAGGTTATTTAATTGGGTTTTTTTTATTATTTTGTTATTTATTTTCCGTAATAATATTTTCGATTTCTGCTTAGGTAGTCAAGTGTAGAGCACGAGGTCGAGAAGAGTGAGGTTGCCTTCCACATCCGAGCCCTTTGTTGCCTGAGCACGGTATGTTTTCTGTTTAATTCTTTTTTTTTTNTGCATTCGGTCGATTATGCTATCTCTTGGAGCATGTTGGTAAACTAGAGAGTAGTCGAAATGTGCTGATAAGTGAGCAAGTGACCATATTCTTGAGTGTGTTAAGCTATCATAAAAAAAACGCAGTTGTTAAACATGATATTAAGCAGTCCGGTCAAACTATTAGCAAAATTTTTCATGTAGTCCTTAGAGTTGTGCTACGCTTACACCCGCTTATCGTCGTAAAACCTAACCCTGTTTAGGATTCGAACAATGATTGGAGATGGAAATGGTTTAAGGTTAGTATTTAATAAATAATAAACAAATGAAATAAATTGATAACGCATGTAACGTTTTTTGATTGTTGTCCATTTTTTTTTTAATTATGTCATCCAGGGATGCTTGGGAGCATTAGATGGAACATATGTTCCGGTACGCGTTCCTAGTAATTTGCACCCAAAGTACCGAAATAGGAAGGGGAGTGTCTCTGTAAACGTCTTAGGCGTATGTGATGTAGACATGAACTTTTCTTACATCTTGGTCGGTTGGGAGGGGTCTGCCGCAGACAGTAGAGTTTTAAGGGACGCAGTACGACGAGATGGTGGGTTACGTGTTCCAACGGGTGAGAGTCTTTCTTACAGTGGATATGAAGTTTAATATTTTGGAGTAGGATTCGTAGACAATAAAATATAATTTTGCATTGGAAAGTTTATTGCATAGTAATTTTGGTTTCTTGGCTTGACAGGTAATTACTATCTTTGCGACGGTGGGTACACAAATGGTCCGGGATTTCTGACACCATTTAGAGGTGTGCGGTATCATTTGAACGAGTTTGGTGAAGGCCCTCGAGCACCTAGAAACCATAAGGAATTATTTAACCTTAGACACGCTAGAGCAAGAAACGTGATTGAACGGGCCTTCGGAGTGTTGAAGATGAGATGGGGCGTCCTTAGAAGTAAAACCTTTTTGAAACAGATAAATGGGAACAAATAAAATACACTATACACGGCCATTTGAAATATATTATATTAAAAATATATTGTAAGTAAAAGAAGAGTAAAGAATCCATGCAAATGATGTATAAGGGCCAAAAATGTAATTGTGCTTTATATCATTGTTTGTATCTAGGATAACAAACACCTAGCCTTTATTTGAGTATAATCTAAACTAGCATTGATCAAGGATAACAAACACGAAATAGGTTTATATCTCTACACCCCAATCTTGTTTCTAAAGATTAGAATAATCTAATCCGGACTAAGCAAACAAACATGCTCTTAAAGAACTCATCTCCCGAATGATAACTGGCATACTCGCACGCAATTTTATGTGTCGAATTCTCATGCTTCGTCATTTGGATTATAATTTATTTTTAATTTTAAAATAATTAGGCTTTGAATGTACATATATATATTGAATATTTATAATCATTTTTAAGAGCATTAATTAAGTTTTAATATTGTTTCTTGTTCGAAACATGATTTATAATGCATAATTTTTTCTCCAATCTTTTTATTTTCTCCATCTTTCTTTTATAATTATATATTAGCTAATAAACTATTTATTCATTGTCAAATTTTCACATATCTATATATATCTAAAAAGGTTGATGTAAAAATCCTTTTTTAGAAACCTAAAAATAATTGAGTTGACTTTTGACTTTCTATTTATGTATTCTACTTTAAAATCGGAAGAAAAATCGTGAAAAGGCAGTGGATATTTCGTTAATTTAGCATGAAATTTGCGTTCATTAAATAAATGGATATTCTCCTTAATAATGGTGATATTTCCGTTAATTAAGCATGTGAAATTGATTGTCCGTTGCAAAAATCATGGGACTTACTATCTATCCAAATACAATCCATAACTATCTTATCACTTTTGGTTAATAAAAAATATGTGAAATTGATTGTCCGTTGCAAAAATCATGGGACTTACTATCTATCCAAATACAATCCATAATTATCTTATCACTTTTGGTTAATAAAAAATTGTATAAAAGGATATTCACTACCACCATTACAACTCATCATTCACGAGTTCAGAGAAAAAAAAATACAGAGAATAATTTTTCATCGCATATACAATGCTTCCAGGCTTTTCATCGCATGTACAATATAATGCTTCCAGGCTGGAGTACACTTGATTCCGTTAACAGAAGAAACAAACGTTTTTTTGCGTCTGAGAGCCCCCGCATTATTGAAACCCATCACGAACGGGAGAGCTGTAACGCATTCCATATACTGTTTCATGATGAACAGGTAATATTTACCTTTGTTATTTCAATTTTATATAATTTAGAAAATTATTTTAATTAATATTTATAAATTTGTATCGTAGGGTGCTTTCATTAAATGCATAATACGTTATCCGAATATGAGAGCAACAAACTTTATATAAACTGAGAGCAGTCTAATTTTTGTAAAATATGTAAACTTTAAACGTGTTTTTATATATAAAATTGTATATACTTTTAAACATGTTAGTTGGGCAAACTTTAAGGATATATATATGTGTGTGTATGCTAACTTTAAGTATATATATTTTTCTTATAAAATAGTCTAGACAGAATTGAGGTAATTTCACATTTTTCGATAATAATATAAAATATTTTAATACTTTCACATATGTTATATAATAGTCTACGTATTCTTAATGTCTTTTGGTTGTAACATTGTTAACACATATAATATTAGATACTTTTAAACATATTTAGATAATTTTTTTACTCATTCTTTAATATCTATGTGCATAAAAAGAGAATAAGATTTATAAAAGATTTTCCGGCAATATACTAAATGTTAGATAAAAAAATCTCATTTTATTTGTTATATAATATTTCGAGTTGCATTAATTTTGATTTGTATGTGTAAACTTGAGAAATTAAGCGTATGAAAAGGAGCGTACGAATTACTGTAAGGATTTAAAAAATAAAAAATAAATCTAATTTTTTAATATTTTCTAATAACTTCTAAACGAATTTATGTCATAATTCGTCATAATTTTCCCACATCATGTCAATATTAATTTTATATATACTAGGTAAAAGATAAATCATTATCTCAATATTTATTCTATATATTCTAAGTAAATCTTCTCATCTATCTCAACGGTCCGCAGGTAGTATTTCATACTTTTCTATTCATAATCAAATATATCAAAGCTTCACAAATTTTACTTCACAAATAAAGTGTTCAATAATTTATATGTTTTTCCCTTCTTTGCAATCCATTTATTTTTGTTACATATATATAAATTATATTATTTTTAATATTTCACACGTTAAACATTTCAGGAAAATATACCATCACGTGCATCGCACGGGCTACGCGCTAGTAATATATCAAATTAATCATGTGTTGTTGAGATTCGATTTGACGTCTGTATTATAAATAAATAATTATATTTAAATTTATAATATAAATTAAATTATATATTAATATTTATTGGAAAAAAATTATTAAATTAATTTAACTACAAATTAATTATATGATGTAAGTTAAAAAATTAGTATGTATACGAGGTCAGGCTTGTTCCCACTATATGGTTATATAAGATGTTAAGTCATATAAGATGTTAAGTCATATAAGTGATGTATGTCATTTTAAATATAAATAAAAAAATATTTTTAAGAAACTTAATCAATTTTTTTATTAATTTTAAGTTTAAACATAAATTTTTTAATAAACACCTGTGTAATACATTGGGTATTGTATTAGTATGTGATGAAAATGACTACGCCTTAATGATAAATAGATAAACATCATTTAATAGTAAAATGTATTCTCCTTGATTTCTTCGACTAAATAATAAAATACGATGAAAGTGATTGTGTTCCACGTAACTTGTATAACTTCAGTCCGAACTAGTACAAATTACTATATAATATATATATATATATATATATAGCTTTACAAACCGGCTTGTTTGCTGTCAAAATTTTTGGGAAATATATTTTGTTTTACCGCTTTCAAATATAAACTTTGAGAACAATTCGGTTAATGGAATCTCTATAGTGATGAAATTCAAATTGTAGACAATGTAATTGATGTAATCTTTTTACGAAGACATATTTTAGTTATTATTAGATTATAAATTGTATTTATTCCTTTATTTTGTAAAACACGCTTTACACTTCCTCATCACGTTTAGTTTTTGCAAACTTAGTATAAATAGGATTTTTAGGGTAATTTGGTGACCTCACTTTCCATTTACACTCTTTCTCTCATCTCTCAAGTTCTCTATGAAGAACACACTGTAATTCTCAATCTTTTCATTAATAAGAAATGTCTTGTTTGTTTTCTCTCAACTTACTGAATGATTAAACTAACATATAGCATATTTATTGAGAAATGCTACATTGTCAACCTAGTGTACAACTAGTTGACAACATAAGTAAAAACATCCATAAAAATTAAAATAAAAAAATA
>BKCP01004483.1:244385-287097 GCA_008636005.1 Striga asiatica | reverse complement strand
CCATCTCCTGAAAAAAAAAAAAAAGGAAAAAACATGTATTTATTCAGTAATAATAATTGGAATATTTAAAATATCTAAATATTTAACAAAAAAAAATTACATATAGATATATATAAATTATTATTTGAAATACTATATATTTTTAAAAATATGATAATTAATTAATGATCCAACCGGCTCAATAATTAGTCGGATCAGTAAATCATTAAACTAATAGCTTGACCAATTGGATGACAACATCCTTAATTCTACTGCATATTAATCATCATCAGGTTTTTTAACCATATCAACACACTCGTTCGCAAATACACACACGGATGTGAATTGATATAACGTTGAAAAACTCGATAATTAACTGCATGAATTGAAATTTTCCGACTCGACTATCTAATTAAAGCAAAAAAAAAAAAACTAAGCGCAAAATCATAATCTAGTGGGGCCCACCTGTAGCACGTCGCCCACGTTGACACAAAAAGCCAACTCTGGGTAGGGGCTGACCGGGACCCACACCCCGTCCTCCGTGGAGACTTGGAGTCCGCCAACGCCGTTGGATCGGAGGAGGGTCAGGATCTGAGGGTCCGTGTGCTCCCCGAACCCAATCTTGGGATGACACGTGGGCAAGTAGTGGTTGAGCCTGAAGAGGGAGTCGCTTTGGGCGTCGCTGATTAGCCTGCTGAAAACGGAGGCCGTGGGGTGCGCCGCACCGGATAAAACCTCTCCAATCATGTCCAGTATTTCACATGCTAACCCTTTTACTGCTGCTACGTAACCAATCGCTGCACCGCTGCAAAACGAGACAAGATTTATGCTGTCACAATTTTAAAACGATATTTAAAAAAAAAAATAAAAATATCAAAGACCATAAAGTAAGAGTATTTTAATTCCTAAGACAACATGTGTCTAATTCGTCACACCTGAATCATATTTATGAATTGATCAATAAAGTGTGATTTGTAAAGGTTAACATCAATATAATTTAATTTCAGCATTTGTTGTCACAATTTTTTAATTAGAACTAAAATTTTGTTTCCTTCATAAATTAATGACATGTGCATAACATTATGTATCATTAACAAACATAGAAAAATGGAGTGTCACATAAATTACGTTCAGAATGTCTTTTGGATTTAAAAAATAATTTTATTATTCTGATATTTTTCTTTATTATCATTATCATTTAATTTCAGTTCAGGCCTTTGGGGAATTGGAACTGGACTGTTACATGGCAGTTGGTAAAATTCTATTCAAAAGAAAGTAGCTACTTATAGCAAAGAAAACAGTCACAATTTGGTAAAAGTAGTGACATAGGCCTTCCCCTATATTTGGGAAGTTCAGTTTTTACCATATTTTTGAGAATCTATTGATTTGATTGGTCATTTTGCCTTTGTATCAGACTTGTCACTCATCTGATTCTAATCTTCATCTTTACTTGAAAGAGAGCGCCCATACAACTGTATCATCATATCTATCCATTTCTACAGTTTGGTTTCTATTTTTCATTTTAGTTTTTTAATTCCCAAATATCTAAAAATGAGTTAAATATGTATATACTGAATGCAATTCAGACCTAAATGTGCAGACCGATTATGATAAGTGAGACAGCTATGCCAATTTGCACATTTCCAAGGCACTTTTTCATTTATAATCCTGCTATAGTTTTACGTACTCAGCAACTTTGGTGCAGAAAAAGCTGCTTGTACTAGGCATAATTATTTAAAATTTCTATTGAAATAAGATATACAGTTTCCCTAAACATGCATAATTTTAAAATGAGATTAGATATTTATTAACAATTTTGCAAAATAACTTTTAAAAAATGTTTTAGAAAAGGATTAGCAGGACCAAAAGGATGCAATCCAGCCGCGTGATCGAGTGTAATTAGTGGACCGATTTTAATAGAAACCACAGCTGAACTTATTAAAAATAAAGTTGGATAAACTGACCAAAAAAAAAAGTAAATAAATTAAATTAAAACTATAGATTAACTTATGGAAATTAAAGTTGGACAAGGTAACGAAAAAAAAAAAGTAATCAAATAAAGGACCAAAATTAAAATTTTGTTGACACTTGTGAAACAAGCCAATTGGAAAATGTCGAATTTTGTTTAAGACTTTATTAGTGGATCAATGTTCATTTAATTTGTAAACTAGTGTAATGAATTTGAGTAGGGTGAACTCATATATTAAATTAATTTTAAATAGTGTTATAATTTTATTAAAGAAATAAAAATTAAAATAAAAAATTGATGAGTTAATATGTTTACGAATTGTCAGGTCAGTCTATAACCTATTAGTCAAATTTACATCCCACTAGGACGCTATTTAGCTAGTCTTCCTATGAAACTATTTCATTTTCTCCATGCATTCAACATCAAGAATTCTACTACCCGTATTGACAAGTATTAGAATATAATGTGCATTTTTTCCTCTACAAATACATCTAAAAGATACTAGTCCAATACCCGTGTAAATACACGAGTGTTGAATTAGGAAACATATGTAAAAAATATTAATTTTTTTTAAACTAAAAAATTTAATTTTATATAAAATATTACTTTTAGTTTTAATTAAATTGTCAAATTATATTTTTTTATTCATAATAATTCAACACCCATATATTAAATAAAAATGTCAACTCATAATGAACTTTTGCACTTATATCATATCAAATTATCGATATTATTTACTATTATTAAATAAAAATATATATATTTTAAATAAATAGAAATAATATGGTAATATATATATGCATAAGTGCAGAATACGTTTGTTTAGTATTAAGCAAAATAAATTAATTTTTTACTTAATTTTTATATGTAATTTTAGAATTTTTGAAAATTTCCTTGTACACAAATAAAATATATCAAATTAATCATCTTTTGATGAGTTAGTAAAATTATTTTTTAATTTTATTTTAAAAAATAAAACCATGTATATTTATAGGTAGATGCACTGTTTTAAATAATTATGAAATGATAATTTTTTTAAGAATCTGAAAATACATTAGTAAATTAATATTAAAGAATTACATATACACGAATACTTTAACTTTATATCATAACCAAGGTAAAAAAGAACTTATAAATTAATTGTGGAATGAAGAAACCGTGTACATATATAATGGTACAAAAAAACATATTACTTGATACATAGTACTTTAATATTAAAAAATAGTATTTACTCTAACAATCATGGAATGATTGGATATTTATTTAAGAATCATGAAATAATTGGACATTTATCTTTATATATATCACAATCATAGAAAGATTTGATATTTAAAGATCTTATTCATTCTAAAATTTGAAATCACAGTGGCTAATTAAATATAATTAGTTATGGTATTAAACATAATCAATTAGTATTGAGAAAGTAATAGGATTAAGCAATCCGGTTAATAGAATACACGACAAAGAATCCTATTCATATAAGAATACACGGCCAAGAATCCTATTCTATAATTAGATAACATGAAAAAGATTAAGCAAAAGAATATAATTGTATTAATTAATTTTTATCCGAACCAAAAGCTGAAGCATGTAATTAAGAAAACATGGCAAAGATTAAGCAAAAGAATATAATTGTATTAATTAATTTTTATCCGAATAAAAAACCGAAGCATGTAATATTGCCAAGTAAACTTTCGAAGCGTGCGAGCCAACCATTTAGACTCAACACATTTTCAAATTATATTAAGGAAGGGATTTAAGTTATATAAAGGCACAAAAATCATGAAGAATATCATAGCAATATAAATATATATGCCCAAAAAGTGGACAGCATCAAATTAAATGTTCTTCCTTAAAAAGACTTCAGAGTTCCAAAATCAACAAACACCATATTATTATTATTCTCATTATGCTTATTTTACAGTTATTAGTAGTAGCAATACATTAGAACTATTAACCGCGTCTATAGTACACATACGGATTTTATCCCTTACACTACAAAAGAAAAAGTTATATTACATCGGAAATCTTACTGTAATATATTCTAATAAAAATTCCAACGGATATTCTAATTGTATAAGTTCCACTGGAATGATTCCAACGAAAATTCCAACGAAATTATTTCGTTGGAATGAATTTTCTATTGGAATTTAGATAAAATTTTAGCTTTTCAATGGCTATTATTCCAACGATTTTTTACCGTAGAGATTTTCACTGAAACATACAATTTTGAATTTTTATTTTCACCCATATTTCAATTGTTGTAATTGTCAAATTTTAATGGAAATTCCAACGGTTAACTAATTAAATTGAACATTTTTGTTGAAATTCCAACGGTTAACTAATTCCAATTGAATATTTTTGTTGAAATTTTCGTTGGAATCCATTAAAAAATTTTAATGGAAATAATAACATTGAAAGATCCATTAAAACTGTCGTTGAAATTCCATTAAAATATATTTCCGTTGAAATTTTCTATTGAAATTTCATCATATTAATTCTTGTAGTGTAACATACCGCTTTTAAGCCTCTCACAGTTAGTTGATAGATTTTGATTACGATAATAGTAATTTAAATATGATAATTTGAATTTTGAGGGTTTCTAATTTTATTTTTTTTTTTTTTAAAAAAACACTCGAACAAGGTAAAGAATATAATTACATATAAATAATTTATCCCCATATGGTTCGTTTGGTTACTTCTTTTGATTAGGTTTAATTAGTTCCTATAAAAAAAATTATAGTTTTGATGGAAGATGATTGTTTTTCTTTTTTTTAAAGGGAATTAATAGTAGTTCTTCCACTTATATGTATGACTCAAACTCGAGACTTATTGATTTCAAGTGAAAATGTTATCAACTGAACTACCCCTTCTCGTCTTGATGGAAGATGAATGTTAACTTGTATGGTTGATAATTGATAATTATAATCTTTAAGCTAAAATTATTTTTTTGCCTTAATTTCATCTAAAATTAATAAGTTTGCAAATGTCGCCATACTATAACCTTAATAAAAGATTAATTTCTTATTTTTTTAAAAAAAAAAATTAATTCCATGTCGCGTATCAGATCTTAGTGTTGGTCGACATCAAGAAAAATGTCTCCGCTACTCAATCTCTGATCAGTTCCGCCGCAACTGACAGAACCCTCAATGTATCGAGATCGTGTTGTCGATCCTTAGAAGCCTCAAACTAACTATCGCGCCGTATGCGCTCTGCCATCTGGTGGACGATGTTCCCGCTGAAGCTGTCTCCACTGAAGAAGACGACGCCGTCTGTTATGGCGAGCAGCGACAACATGATATCATGCACATTCTACCAACTAACTAAACAGACACTTCATACTACAAGAAAATGATAAAAATTCAATAGAAAATTCCAACGAAAAATATTTCAATGAAATTCCAACGACAATTTCAATGAATATTCTAATGCTATTATTTCCTTTTGGTATTTTCCAATGGATTCCAACAGAAATACTAATAAAAATATTCCGTTGGAAAGAGTTTTCTATTAGAATTTCCATTAGATTTTGACAATTCCAACGGTAGATTTCTAACGGGGGTAGAAATAAAAATTCAAGCAAAAATTGCATATTCCAACGGTAAAAACTCGTTGGAAAAATAGCCGCTGAAATCATCAAATTCCATCTAAAATTGCAATAGAAAACTCATTCCAACAGAATATTATCGTTAGAGTTTCCATTGGAATCATTCCGACGGAGTTATACTATTGGAATTTCTGTTAGAATTTTTATTGGAATATATTACCGTACGATTTTTCGTTAGAATATAGTAATAATTTTTTTGTAGTGTAACATAACTTTTATTACATTATTCCTCGAACTAAGTCTTAAATTAATGGTCTGGCTACATGTTATTCCACTCTATATCATTAGGGTTGTCATAATTACATATAGCTACAACCTCATATTTTGTACATAGCTACAACCTCATATTTTTGTACGACCACTTATATGTACCCTAAAATATAGCTGGTTAATAAGAGGTGGATCATGGTTTACATAAATTGAAATAAATTCTTGCGAAGCCCGAGCCCCGAAGCACCTATGTATCAACAAAATCAGAAATAACTTAATTACCCAAGAGGGGCTATCCCACTCCTAGATGGGCTGCCTATAGATAGGCCTAACACTACTATTGTTACATAAGAAATCCCTCCATATTTTTATTTTTTCTCATTCTTTATTGGTTTTAGACAAATCTTATATGATTTATATGGTATATATAATCTTTTATTATGGAAAGAAAATAAATTGATTATAAATAAAGGAAAAAATATGGCATCATAAAAGAAATACTACAAAACCGATATGAATATATAATATTTACAATATTTGACAAAATGTAAAATATGAATTGTTAATTAGTTTATTCTTTTCCTAGAAATGTAAATGGAGGGATTACATGGTCTTACTATTTATTCGTTAATTAAGGGCAGATTAATCAATTTGCTAGTAAAAGTTGACCTAACTAATATCACAAATTTATATTATGAAATATCATATATACTTTTATTTTGTTCATATTGTTTTTTAATTAGAGTATCACAATATAATTCCGAAATATGAATAAATTTCTGCCAAAGAATAACTTTACTTGACTAAATTAAATACGCGGACACCGAGATGAATACAAAAACACAAAATCTCACCGTTAATTATACCTGAAATTTTCCGGGTCGGTGGAAATGTATTTGGACTTGTCCGAAATGTAGGGAGCGTTTGCTTGTAAAAGAAGGTACTCGAGCTCGCCTATGTCCCCGTTGAGCCCGATGTTTTTCAGCCCGTATCCATACGGGTTGGCGGGGCCCGCCCGCTGCTTGTCGGGCCCTGGCCTGGAGAAGAACTCGTGGGCCTCTCGATCCATCCGGGAAATAATCTCCTGCGGCACACCGTGGTTAATGACTTTGAAAAACCCGAACTCTTCGCAGGCTCTCACGATCTGCACGGCGGCTCGTGTGCGGTCCCAATGGAGGTCGATTATTGGGAGTTCAATGTCGTCTCTTATTTTCTCGATTTTCAAAGGGTTTGGAGAGGCCAAAACCATTTTTTTTTTTTTTAATAAGTAGAGAGAGAGAGAGGATTGAGGTTGTTTAGGAGAGTGAAGGTGGTGGTGGGTTCCTTCCTATATATAGAGGGAAGGGAGAGAAAATAAAGGTATGAGATTTGAGGATAAATATATGGGTTTATTCTTTTTAGTGCGTGACCCGTGCATTGCACGGGCTGTATTTATTTAAAAAATATTATATTTTAAGACGTATTAACAAATAAAAAAGTTATAATAGGTAGGCTAATTGTACAATAATATAATGTTCGACAATACAAAAATCATATATTATTACAGACATCTTTGTACACAATATTATGAGTTTGATTAATGTCCAACTCGTCATTCTCACAAACTAATATGTTCAACCCTCTTCTATTATTTCGCAGTAACTTTAAAGTGAAGCACGAAGGTAGTTTTATCGATGGATTCTATGTCGGGATTTTTATAATTTATATTTGTGCATGAAAAGAGACTGTAATTAATCAAATTCTTCTTAAGAATTTTGATTTGGAAAATACTCTTCATATTTTGAAATATAGTCTACCTAGAAATATGCAATTTAAACACTTGAAAAAAATAAAGATTATCTCTATTTCAAAAATAAGAGGTTCTGTTTCAAAAAATAAATATCTTTAAGAATTTAGATTCTAATTTTCATAATTCAAACTAATTTTTAATTATATGCAATGTTTCATCCTGTTCGATCTTATGGAAACAAATAATACGGGAATTTTTTAATTTATAAATGTTCAATCCAAAATTGAATCCGAATTTATGGGAAAAAAATCATACGGGAATGAAGTTTAACTTTTACATATTGTAAATTCAAATATCGACCCAAAAGGTAATTAAAAATCTGTTGCAATTAGAAAAAAAAAATCAAATTTAATAGATAATAAATTTGATTTTATGGTTACCTAATGATAAGGAATTTTATAATTTAAATTCGAAATTCGAAATGATATGTGTTGTATGCAATCAGATCTTTTCGAATAAAAAAAAATAATGATACGAAATTTGAATCCTACAAAATCGTGAAACTCAGCCCAAAATCACCTAAATAAAATCGCGAAATTCCATCAATTTAGGGTACATTTAGGGTTGATTGAATTTTTTGGCAATAAATTAAAAGAAAAAAATATACCGAAAATAGAATGTAATAAATGTTGGTTGACTTTTTTTGTTACTATTTTTCGTAAATAGGTTGTCTCTCTCTCTATATATATAGATTGTTGGATTTGGGGACGAGTACAAATAGCAAATTTAAGTAAATGCCGTTGACTTATAAAGTTATAATTGGCTCCCTTTTTGTTTTTCTTCATTTTCACAGTGAATTGATTTTATATTGGTGCAATTTATAGTAATATAAAAAGTTTGTTGGAAAAATATCTTTATATGACTTAAAAAATGAAAAGTTCGACTTACTATTAGTGGTCGGAAAAAATACATGTGAATCATTAAGAATCAACTTTAATCATAAGTTAGGAAATTTGCCTCGATTTTCTTTTCAACTATGTAATAACAAAATTTGAATCCCATTTTTTTTAACAAATATGGAAATTCTTATGCCAAATTTTGAATCCCATCTATATATATATAAAAGAAGGTTTGATTATATTTTAAATAGTAACTATTTCTCTACAAAAAAATTTACTATTTCGAGAAAATAATTTAACAATTTATGGTATATTTTAAAAGATCACATATGGTAATTGTGGCTCATTATTTAAGGAAGTAATTAAGTCATATTTTAATAAGATAATATACCTTAATTACTCAAATCATATGAATTAATTAATATATGGTATATAGTGAACAAATTTATTTTTAGTATTGATGGTTGTCTCTATAGGAAATAAATTAATCAATAATATTTTTTTTTTTTGAGAAAAAGCTCTGGTCACTTTTTTGTTTTTGTATAATTCGTGGGTCTCAATTTAATTCATTTTTTGTTACGACATTTCAAATAATTTTTATGTGAAATGCACTGTTCATTTTTTCAGCATGATAAAGCGTATCAATTGCTTTTACTTAACTACTTAAATTTTTTGTTTTGGATATATTATACAAAAATAAATTTATTTTAATTAATTGAACAACATATTATATTTATACTTATTATTCACATATGTTTTTAAATATATGATAAAATTTTAGCAAAATAATTATTTTATGGAATCACGTTATAGTCAAATCGAATTTCTGAATAAAAATATTGAAATGACACATATTTTAAAATGATAGAATGTAACTTATGAAAAATGCTACAGTCCCTTTACGGAACCATTCCGTTGGGATTTGTAATCGTTAGATGGTGCATCGAATCTATATGTGCATCTAACGGTTACAAATTCCAACAGAATGGTTCCATAATGAGACTGTAGCCTTACCCATAATTTATTATCAATTATGTGCAACGCACGAGATGTATACTAATTTTTATATAATTTTGTACAATTTAAATTTTATATAACATTTTGAATAAATTATATAAGTACATTGTATTACATATTGATTTCATGTTTCTAATTTATAAATATTATCAAATGAGAATTTTAAATTTATAAATATTAATTAGTATCTCTTATCCGTACATCGCACGAGATTCGTACTAGTTTTTTTGGTAACTAATTTAGGATTTCTTATGCAAAAAATATGTCAATTATTTTGAAAACAAATCCAAAATACAAATTAATTTAAAAATCATGCAAATTGAATACAAATTTAGGAAACAAATAGTTGTATAATACATAACAAATTCTTTCAATCTTTTTGAATAATTTTTTCTTTAAAAAATGTGTGCAAATTGTATAAAACCACAAGCAATTTTTATTTTAAAACAAAATTTATATTTGGATAGGATATACATTTACAACCTTTTTCGGTAACAAAATTACTTCATCTTTGATATTTAAAGTTAAACATTATCCACTTATTTAAGAAAAAAAACATTCAAATCAATTTCAAATTCGTGTCCAACTTTTAAAAATTTGAATGGATCGATTATTTTTGGATTCTAATATTCTTCTTTAATTATATTTTACCGAGATTTTTGTAAGTTCATATAATATTTTTTTGGTTAAGTTCATATCATTTTTTTTAAGAAAAAACAGTTGCATATTATCAAATTATTTTGATCTTTGATTAGAATTAATTTCATTTGATTTTATTTGGAAAAAATATTTATGCAATGTTAGGAAAATTCGATTGCATTTTTAGGAAATTTCACTTTGTTTTAACCAAATTTCGGTTCAATTTGTTTGGTACAAAGTTGGTGTATTAGTAGGAAAACTAGTTTTATTTTTAGGAAAAACTAATGATTCTTTTCAATTTTTCATAATCAAAATTTTAAATTAGAATTTAAAAAAAACTAAATAAAATAAAATGGCGTGAAAATCTCTAAAATCCTATACTTTTTTATACTAAAATTTTGTGTAATAAATAAGATCTCTTAATTTTTTTTAACAAACGTAATTTGTTAACTAATAACTAACTAGTACAATATCCGTGTTCTACACGAGTACTTAAAAATATTAATATTTGTACAAGAAAAATTAAAATAATTTGTATTTTTAATGTGAAATTATGAATGATGAAAATGTAAATATCTATATCTATATCTATATAATGGACCAATCCTTATTGCCATAATTGGCATGATTTTGGGCGGGAATTTTTTTCGTCTATATTTGGCATTTAATTATTATTTATTTATTAGAAAATATTATGCATGAAAAATATAATTAATTTTTATACACTCAATGACTAATACTCATTAACTACAAATTAGTTTAGATTGAAAATTTGACCGTAGATTTATTTGATATATTTTTCATAAGATCTTATATTAATTTAATAGTAATTTATTGATACAATTCAAAAATATCCTATGGGAATTGATTTGATTATATATATTATCATCTATGTTTGTAGATATTAATTTAATTAATTATATCCACTATTCAGAAGTACTTAAAATATTTAATAAAAAAATCAAAAAAACTATGTTTAAATCATACTAACTTAATAAATGATTTAAAATATTAATAAAAGTTTCTGAAATGTAGTAAACTTAACTATGAAAAGGTACATCTCCATTGAATATATCATATGCAGTGATAATACTATTGAAAATTTAAATAACATATTATTAAAAATAAAATTGATGGTCAGAATTATAAATTTCAACTTATAAATATCTATGGACATTGAAAAACTATTCAATATTTAACTTATAAATATCTAATTTATAAATTTCAAATTATAAATTTCTAAGTTAATAAAATATCAATGTATAATAATTTAAATTATACCACTTGGTAATTATGAAAATATATAATATATCTAAATATTCGAATAGATACTATTTAACTCATTATATAAGTTAAAAAATGAATTAAAGAAATAAATATAAATAAAAAATGAAAATATAAAGATACAATATTTAATCACAAAAAGTTTGTGCGTTGCATAAGGATTAAAGTTACTAAAAATTAACATTTATTTTATCAAAGTTTTAACACTAATGCATTTAATATTTATAGCAGAATATAAATATTATGGGTTAAACGCTGGTCAATTCTCAAGCAATATGCAAATTATGAATTGTTGAAAAAAATATAAGACCACGCGCGAGGTGTCTCGCACACGAGTTGCATCGCGCCTGCGGCGGGGGAGGCATCGCGCTCGCGCCCGGGTATTGCATGCACGCTTGCTCTATAGCAGCGACGGTAGCCGTTACTCGAACGTAACTGTACAAATTTCGACCTCGTTTTGTACACATTTAAATCGGCTCATGCCAGATCATCCATAGAAATGCACTCAGAATAACTCAGGACTAATTTGAAGGTTCCAAAACATAAAAAGATCTTTTGTAAATAGTTTTTCTTAGGATTTTCTCCTTTTTTCTTTAGGCTTGTGCTCGAATTGTTAGAGCTGAATACTTGAGAAACGAAGCTTGTGGTTTCTGTCGTTATTGTAAGTTTTCCATTCTCTATTTATTGTTGATTAAATGTGATTTTCAATTGCAATTAATGTGAAATTCAATTGAGCATGGGTTAATTCATCTACCTTGGGCTAGAGATTGTCTCAAATTTACGGTGAAGGTGTGGTGTTCATACCTGTTCAAATTGCTTGAATATCATGATTAGTTGCACGATCACTATTTAGCCTAGATTGGTAACCTAGAAATCAAAAGGGGATAGGATATCTTATCATGATTCTACTATGGTAGACATGTTTGTAATTGTATTTTCAATGGAGTCATTGGATGAAATACATATTTGTCTATATCCAAACTCGTGTTTGTAAAAGTATCGAGAGCGGACTTTAGGTTTGTGTGTATGTTATCATATTCGTTTAAGTTCAAATGTTACGAAACTTATGGGGAGCGAACCGCTAGGCGTTCAGGTGAGAACTTCAATCTTTAGACCGAATAACCACTCGCTCGACATAGATTTTAGGACTCGAGGAGATGAATCTCGACGTTCTAGACCTTATTCTATTTCTCTATTTATTTTATTGTTATTTAATTGTTTTTTTTTTTCTAATTCTTAGTAGTTAGATAATTTCTCCCTACCAACTTTGATTAGAATGTTTAGGACTTTATTTTACTTTCTTATGTGATTGACACCGATTCTATATTTCGAACCGTCTTCATCCAGAGATTAACCCAAGGTCGAAATTCATTCCGTAATCGGTAAAAAATGATAATTTGCTACAATAGTTATATTGAAAATTCATATAACAAAGTTATATGTAGTTTTATCTACATTTAAACCTTTTGCTTGCAACTAGTACGTACCTCATGCGATACACGGGACAGAAATATTAAATGAATTATTTTCATTGTCTAGTCCGTTTTAATTCTAAAAAATAATAGGGTTATTATCTACTTTCTACCTCTTTTAATCAACGTTAAGTCTAAAAAATAATATGGTTATTATACGTTTTTTTCCACATCTTTTAACCAACGCTGTTTTTTAGCCAAAACATTATATATAAGCATGTTAGGGCTAGCTTGAAAAATAATTAATATATTATCTCACTAAAACATTTATACTAATAAAAATTTAATTTTAGCATATAAATTTATCCCTTAATATAAGAGAAAGTAACAGTTTTACTTATTGTTGTTCACCATATATTATTTAAAATTATTATTTTATCTATATATATATATAATAAGAATTACTATTTACTAAATATATAATAAGAATTACTATTTACTATATATATATATATAATAAGAATTACTATTTGCTAAATATAGTAAGCAAAATTTGGAAATATTAATTACATTCTATTTTTAGAATATTTTTTTTCATTTTTTTAATAAAAATATTAGGCTGCATTAATGCTACCATAAATCATGAAATTTGTTATATTTAAATTTCAAAATTCAAAAAAACTTGCCTAATTGTATTTCAATTTTTTTTTGAAAAATATTTAAATTCCAAAGATTGAAATAAAAAAATCCATCTTTATCTTAGTAACAAATCTATAATAATATATGATATGAAAAGGGCAACTCGTTAGATTAGGGAATAATTTGATTATTTGAGTATTTGTTGGCAGATAAAGCAAAGATTAACGAAATTAAAATCAATAACCTAATTAATTAGTATATGAATAATGAAGATAAATGATTATTCATTTTTTGTTTAATTAGATTTATGAAGAAAAATTTAAATATTTGCCAATAAGATTGTGAATGGATATCAAATAATATTACTCGAAACCTAACAACTAAAATAATATTATTATACATCTGATATTTTAATTTTTAACTATTTTAAATTAATATTTTATTATTTTATATCATTTTAATTTTAATAATTATATTTTTATTTTATAGTTTTTCATCATTTGAAAGTTTTTCAACAAAATAAAAATTTCCGAAATTTCTATGTAGGTTTATGTATTATATTCCAATGCAAGGAATAATAATTCTTTCTAACAAAATGCTCCAAATTATGTATTTCATACTAAATGTGTCAGCATTTGCGAGATATACATAAGTTCGTAAAAAATATTTTCGTGAAATTGGTAAAAAAATAAAAATTAATGGATGGATCGGTACAAAATATGATAAAAGAGATATATTCAAAATCACTCGACATGTGATATATTACATATAGACAATGTTGATAGTACCAATATAAAACTGGTATACAAGACATATAGACAACATCTACTATGTAAATATTCTCTCATAAAGTTCAACGTGAGATATTATATTGTAATACTTATTATTTACTCAAATAATATTTTAGATACTCTTTTTACACATTCAATACTCACACACATAATATTTTAGATACTTTTTATATTTATTTATTTATTTATTTTTTTTTTGGCTCATTCTATACATTAAAGTTTATATCTTTAGGTGCTTTTAGACATTTTGTCTTTACAAATTAGTTTAGTAAAGTTTAGGTGACTTATCATTTTTTTAAGAATAATGTAGAATATTTTAGATATCGTTACATATGTTATTTCAGGTATTTTTAATACTTTAAACATACATGTTTTGTGTTCTTTTGTACATGATAATTTAATATTGTACAACAAACCGATATACGTAATTATATCACATTTTAATCTAAATATTAATTTATTATTATTATTATTATTATTTAATGCTATTTATCTATATCTTTAATTTATAATTATTATTTAATATTATTTTTCCGTGCATCGCACGGGCTACGCACTAGTTATATAATAAAAAAGAATACTATTAAATAGTGTGGTAGAATTGTTATAAAATTATATGAATTATTTTTTTTACAATATGGATTTAATATCTTTTTATGATTTGATAATATAAACAAATCTATACCTACCTTTGACTTTTCCAGCCAAGGTAAAAAAATCGGTTCTGATTTTTATTCCATAACAAATCTTTAATGTCAAGCCTATAAATATCAAAACAAATCTGTAATTAATGTCATTCTATTTCCAACAAACACTAATTACCTTTGATTTTTCTACCTACTATTTCTAGTAAATAAGATGACTTTTTATATAAGTATAGATAGATTATATAACGTAAATGAAATTAGAAAAACTAGTGATTATATAGTGCCCCAAAAGTTTCTACAAAATTCATGTGATACAACAGTAGTACACTCCCCCTTAGGAACTTATCTTCAAAGGTGTAAAATGTCAAAACTACACTCCAAATAAATTGCCCCACTGACTGATAAAATTCTTGAACAAAGTAATGTTAAGAACAAAGAAACACAAATGAAAAGGCTTAATATCAGAAAGTGAAGGGAGGGCCCCCAACCAAATGCACTAATTATCTAACAGATGTTGATTCTCCGAAACTCCTATATTAGTGGACCGGGCCATGCCCAATTCAATTTAATTGTTTTTTTTTTTTTCATTCATTTCTTACTTGTAAGTTGTAACTGTTCCATTTGTCTCCGTACGTCTAAATGCTTAAAAAATGGATCCGTACATTTTGTTTTGAGATTGAGATTATTGCATTTTGTTCAATTTGCGTATCACGAATGTTGTTGAAAATGTGCGTCAATAATTTTAGAATTATTATCTATAGTTGTCAATTATACAATTCTATGGATTACATATTTGCGAAAGAATCTTTGGGGGGCTGGTTTTTAAGGTACTGTACTAATGTCTCCCAAGTTTTCTTTCACAAAGATGCGACTTTGAAAATCTTTTGCATGCTCGCATCATATTTTGTTACCTTCAATCTCGGACAAGTTTAACGTTAATGACATGATTGGTATGATGGAATGAAATTTCGTAGGAATTGAATGAGTTGAAGAATGAAATGATAATGAGAATGGAATGAAACATGTTTTGTCACTGATGCGTTTGGTATGCAGAAGGAATAAGACTGGAATGGGATGACATTATCATTTTTTATCATAAAAATAAATAAAAGCTTTTTCTAAAAATAATATACTTTTAATAACTTATATAAATTCTTTTTTAATAATATATAAAAATAAAATAATATATTGTTTAATAATATAAAAATTAATATAATAATATTTAAAAATAAAAAGTAATATAATATTAATAATATATATTTTTAATATTTTTCAATAATATATTTTTAAAAGTAATATATTTTTAATATATAAAATATAATATATTTTTAATAATATATAAAAATAAAATAATTTATTTTTAAATTATATATAAATGCTTTTTTTAGTTTTATTTTTATATAAGTATTTAATATACTAATTAAAAAATAAATAAAAGTAAGTTTTCAATTTTTTTATTTGAATTTTTTTTTAAATAGTTTTATTTAATATATTTTAATCATGATTTATAATATATAGTATATATTTATTTTTTATTATTATTTGTTAATTTTATTTTTTGAAAAATTGATTCCTACACACATGGGAATGAGAAAACCTTCCATTTACTATGGAATGACTAATCCCATGGAGATGGGTTTTACCATTTCCATTGGAATGATCATTCCTTCCCAAAAAATATACCAATCATGGGATAAGGAATGAGTAAGGGAATGATCATTTCATTCCCATGTCATTCCTTCCTACCAATCATGCCACAAGAACTTGAAGCAAAATTGCAAAATAATTGATTTAGTAAGCGGAATCATAATTTTTCAATAATTAAATATGAATAATTTTGTAATAAACTATCATACTTAATTTAAACATAAACTAAAACTTCCAATGTAATAATATTTTATATTATTCTATTTTTGTGGACCATATAATTAGTTGGATCTAATTGAATTAATAGTCAAACTTATTTAACGTGAATATGTATTTAATTTATTATTAATGTTCTAATATTAAAGAGTTCAATTTGTGATGTTTGACTTGGACATTAACTTAGGTTAGAACATGGAGAATGTTAGTAGAAATAGGTTTGTAGGTCTCCTCCTACATATTACATGCCCCTCCCTCCTATCTCATACGAAAATAGAGTTCTCAACATCAAGGACTAAGTTCTATGTGCAATTTAATTAATGTAAGGATCCATATTCTATGAACTGTTAGAATTACATGCTTAAGGTTTATTCAATTCTGCCTTATAGTAATGAATATGCCCGTTAAATTTCTTACATGTGGTATCAGAGCATGTGCTTATGCATGATTATTTTTGCCAATTAAATCTGTATTGCATACCGGTATGAATTGTTTTTGCATTGTGATATGTCGATCCGATTATAGTTGCTGCGAAGCACCCGAAAACCACGAAATTATTGCCGAACAATTCGTGATATTTGCTGAACTTGGGAGATAAACTTGATTGTGATTTATTTGCCTTTTGTATGCTGCCACGAATTGATATTGTTCATTATAGTAAAGCATTAATCTCTGCTATTACATACTTTTATTAATCCCTTGAATTCGTGATTTATTTGCTGGACTTAAAGCCATTCTCTCTAATTGGATTCTTGAATTGAATTATTTACTTAATGTGGCCAGCAATTGAATTCTTGGAATTATTTTCTGAAAAACACTTATATCCTTGATCATGAAAAGCTAATTATGTGGCTGAGATTTTAGAATAACTGAGATATATATTCGAATGATATCTTTTTAAGGTTAATTGCAGAGATTAGAAAAGTATGAATATCTCATAATATGATCATATAAAATATTTTCTAATTATATTATCTATGCAAGATAACTAGTTAGTCACCAAAGTGACCTAGTTTAATGTATGGTATAGATAATAAAAATTAGATGAAAGTATTAATTATTCAAATATAAAAGGATGTCTTATTAATGTTTATCAAATTATATATTTGAATAATTGATGTCATAGATTATAAACCAGGAGAACACCCAAAGGTGAGCCATGTGTTTATAGTTATGATAATTAAAATAGAAATTATAATTAAAGTTAGGTCAATTAGTGTGTTTGTTCAAAGATAACCTCTAATTGATCAGAATATTATATAATTTCTATTATGGATTAATAGTTAAAAGAGAAGTTATACTTAAAGGGATGTTAATTAGCGTGTTTGTCCAAAGATAGCTGCTAGTTGACTCAAGTATGTATAATCTCTATCAAGGATTAATATATAAAAGAGAAATTATAATTAAGGTTAGGTTAATTAGTGTGTTTGTCCAAAGATAACCACTAATTAATCACAATACTATAATTTTTATTAAAAATCTTTTCTCTTAGGCATCAATCAAAGATACTATGTATTTAAGTATTGCCCAAAGGTATATCTAAATATATAATTTAAAAGATTTCTGAATTTATTAATTTTCTCTCAAAGCTTAATTAAATAGCATGTATTAAAGTTTGCAGTGTTTAAATTTGGTTTTTCCGTCAAGTATTATTATTGAAAAATTCAATTGGCTGAACTTCAATGAATAGTCAGAGCATATCCATTTTCAATTAGGTGCACTGAATTTGGATATACTCTAATTTCTGATGAAGTGCCCACAACTATTACTGATGAGAGCTTCGAAGTAAATGTAACTCTACGTAGGGTATGTGAGCGATCAAATAGGCTGTGTTTGAATTTTATGAAGTTAATCATGGCGGATAACATTAAGACTAATAATGCAAAAGAATTCCTAAATAAAAATCAAGAAATTATCTCCATTTAAATTGTCGGAAAGTTTGTTATTGAGAGTTTCATTAGTGAGCTCACCACTATAAAGTTCGACTGATTTCGCTCCATCTATGATTTCGTGACCCACATGTTCAACATATAAGCTAAACTTACAAACATGAGAATGAATGTGATAGACTCATTTATGGTTCTATTCATCATGAACTCCCTACCTTTCGCATGTGGGAGACGATAATAGTAAGATAAAATGGGAAACAAAGGCAAATAAAAGGAGATTGACTTAATTAAACCGAAAATAAAGGAACATGAATAACAGAGCCACTGCACACTGCCTAGCCTGTATTCATATCCAAACCAAGACAAACAACACACAGACCAACGAACAAACACTAAGCACAGAAAACAACAAGAAAACACCCACGAAACGAAACGAGGCAAACACAGAACAAAAACAACCAAAAGCGACAACAATAACTAAAATAAACTAAACTAAAGCCCTTCCCCAATCAGAATTCCACACCAAGTACTACATTGGTAGAATCACGGCCCAATAGCCCAATCCAGAAACTGCAGAAGAGGTGCCTAACTGAATCGGAAGCCATCGGGCCCAATCCTCGTCCAGACGAACAACACCACTGACACCCGGAGATCGAAAAGCCCGACCAAAACATTTGACAACACTGGTCCGAGCCTCGAGCAAATAGCCCAGCCCAACAAACGCCGACAACTCTCTGAACCAGGCCCGTCGGCCATGAGACCAACTCCCAGAACCGCAGCCGACCTGCGCCTCGAACCAAAGCCAAAATTCGCCCCGAACCAGAGCCGGCGACCGCAACTTCAACACCCAATCGAGGCGAAGAAGCTCAAAATGGTCGGACGAAGAACTCCACCCCCAACCCTAGATCGAGGATTTGGGGTCGCAGCCCTCTCCCTGAGATCGCCCGAGGGCCGCCGCAACGGAGATGCCGGAGGAGAGAAAGCCGCCGCCATTAATTCCCAGCTCCGAGGCTGAAACCGGAAAACGGCGACCGCAACTCCCCGGCGAAAAAGCTCCCCTCAGAGCAACGCTTCTCACGGAAGAGGGCCGCGAAGGCCAGGGAGCCACCACCGAGTACCTGCCGGGGCCTGCTGAGGAAGGCGACGAGAGATTTGTCTACGCGACTGGATTTGGGAGCGACGGCGATTTGGGGCGATTTGGGAGCAAGTTAAGTTTTTGTAGGTCCAATCATTAAAGAAACGAGGTGTTATTTCTGTAAAAAGTTAGACCACCTCATGAAAGATTGTCCGAAATAAAATCTTGATCCGAAAAGAAAAATATACATTAAATTTTTGTATGTTATGAATCAAATTTATTAAAGATTCCCAATAATACTTGGTGGCTTGATTCTGTGCAAGTACATATGTATGGAGTTAAACGTAGTGCAAATTACAAAAATTCTGCTCTCTTATGGCATCAAATATTAGGTCACATATCCGGAAAAAAGTTTTTGAGAATGGTGAATAATGAAACCATTTCTCATTTGGATTTTAGTGATCAAGATGTATGTATAGAATGAATTATATAAAAGCAAATTACACATACATTAAAGAGATCTGCCTATAGAAGCACTAAAATCTTATAACTTATTTACACTAATTTTTGTGGTCTATTCAACGTTCCCTTGTGGGGGCGGTATAAAGTAATCACCATTATAAATAATTTCTCACGGTATGGTTATATTTATGTACTACATGAAATGACTTAATCATTGGACTATCCAAAGATATACAATGATGAGATGGAAAGGTAGTTAGATGAATAAGTAAAAGTTGTGAGATCTCCTTAGATTGGTGAATATTATTGTAAGTTCAATTAAAGAGGATAATGTCCTAGTCCATTTGCAAAGTTTCTTGAGATTTGAAATATTTGTGTGCAATACACTATAATTGAGACTCCTCAACATAATGGTGTTGTTGAGAAGATAAATCGTACTTAAAGAATATGGTTAGGAGTATGTTGAGTATTTCAACATTAACGTTTTCTATGTGGATGCATGTATTAAAGACTGCTACATATTTGGTAAACAAGATTCTTAGTAAAGTAGTTCCTAAAATACCTTATGAACTATGGAAGGATAGAAAACCTAGTTTGAGGCATCTTCATGTTTGAGGTGTCAGCAGAAGTAAAAGTATGTAATTCACATTAAAAGAAACTTGATCCTAGTACAGTCGGTGGTTATTCATTGGCTATCCGAGAAGTTCTAAAGGATATAAGTTTTATAGCCCTAACCATAGTATGAGCATAGTTGATTCCAGCAATGCTCGGTTCATTGAAAATGATCAAATCAGTGGAAGTTTGAAACCGCAAAGTGTGGATGTTAAAGAAACTCGGGTTGGACAGTCCAAACCCGAGAGTCCATCAATGGTTGGTATTTTTCTAGTTACAGTACAATCATGTAACTTAGATGAATAACAAAATGATCCAAACTCACTTCATAATGAATCGATTACAAACAATCAAGAAATTATAGAACAACCTTTGGTTGATGAATGACAAGCCATGAAAAGTTAAAATTCAGAAAAAGTTGATCAATGCCATGAAAGAATAATTAAAGTCAATGGATGAAAGTAAAGTCTTAAATTCAATAGATTTACCTGAAGGGTCTAAAAGAGTTGGGTGTAAATGGGTTTTTCGAAACCAAACACGACTCTAAAGGTAATATCGAAAGATATAAAGTTAGACTTGTTTCTAAAGGTTACACCCAAAAGGAAGGCATTGACTACAAGGAAACACTCTCTCTCGTTTCGAGAAAGATTACTTGAGAATTGTAATGGTAATGGTGGCTCTGTATGATTTTGAGCTTTATCAAATGGACGTAAAGATCATTTTCTAAATGATAAACTTAAAAGGAGATCTACATGAACTAATTAAAAGTTTTTGAGATCACAAGAAATGAAACGTGAGTGTGTAAGTTGAATAGATTGATATATGGATAAAAACAAGTCTCTCGTCAATGGTATCTTAAGTTTAATGATACCATCACTGTTTATGGTTTTATAGAGAATACCGTAGATTGGTGTATCTACATTAAGGTCAGTGGGAGTATATATGTTATTTTAGTTCCGTATGTCGATGACATATTTATAGATGCTAATAATGTGGACATGTTGCACGAAGCAAAAAATTATCTCTCCAAAAATTCTGAAATATGGATGAAATGTCCTTGGTAATTGGAATAAAAATATTCCAAATAGATCAGAAGGACTAAAAGATTATTCCATAAAAGTTATAATTCGAGAGTTTTAGAGATATTTACAATGGATGGTTATTCTGTAAAATTCCAATTCATTAAAGGGATACATTTAGTCTATAATAAATGTCCGAAAAGTGAAATAGAATGATAAGTAATGGAGGAAATTCCTTAGATATTATGATTAGGAGTCTTAAGTGAGACGGACATGTACTAGGGTTGATAACATATTTGTTGCTAGTTGTTGTGTACAAATTGTTATTTTTACCGAGTATCGAATCGAAGGATTCATTTCCCGGGTCGATCTCACAAGGAAGGCGGTTCAGAATTTAGATTCGGTATTGATTTCACACAAAAAGAAAATAAAATCCTAAACACTCTAATCAAATAAGGGGGGTGGAATAATTATTAACTAAGGAATAAAATAAACAATAATCTACCTAAAAATATAAACGAAACAACGATAAAGAAGCTAGGGAGTCGGGAATAATTAATTCAAGTTCTATTTGCACACCGGGACATTAATTATTCTATTCTAGATTGACGCTCTCGCTTAAGCATCTAGCGGTTCACTCCTAATAACTCTTCGTAACAAGGGATTGAACATAGACGAACAAACTTAAGCATACGACACAGGCCAATTATCTCAATCCCAATAACTATTCGTAACAAGTGACGAGTCATCAACAAGCACGTATTTCAATCCAAAACCTATGGACTATTCAATTACGAAATCATCTACCTCATGCGAGCCTAAGTCTACGACTTCTCCCTTTTCGGTTTTAAAAGCCGCTAATTAAATTAGAAGAGAGTTAATCAACTAATCATATAGAACTGACAAACCCTAACTCGAAAAATTAAAATTCAATTGTTTCCAATCGCAAGATCGAAGTGTCACTCTTCGATTATATCAATCAATCAAACAAGATTACATCAACTCCTAATCAGATTAACTCACATAAGCATGAACAATTCAAGCCCGACAATTACACGTGAAACATGAACAATCATCCCCTATCCCTAGCAATAAGATTTAGCTAAGTAGCATGAATTCAACACAATAAAGCAATTCACCCCAAATAATCATTCTCATGAATTAATCGAGATGAAAAATACTTACAATCAATCCAATCCGAAAGTTGAATCCAAAATACAAGCTTAATCCCTAAAATGAAAAAGAAAGAAAAAAGAAAGAAAAATGAAGAAGAAAGATGGAGAAGAGGAGAAGAGAAGAAGAAGAAGGAGACGAGAAGAAAGGAGTTCTGTGGTGTTTTTACGGACCTAGGGTTTGTCCCCAGGAGGGGGAGAGTGAAAGAATCGAGAAGAAAACGAGTTTTTAGGGTTCTTATACCATTCTAGGACTTGTAGGGGACCTTAGCGCCGCTAAGATGCCTTAGCCATTCGAGCCAGTACTGTGTAGCGCCGCTATCCTGTGTGCCTTAGCGCCGCTAAGATGCCTTAGCGGCGCTAAGGTTCTGGGCAGCCTGCTGGACTTTGCTTTTCGGGCTCGTCTGGGCTCGTTTGAACTTGGAATTGAGTTCCGCTTTTTCTTACGCGTAGCTAACGAACCCCTCTATCTAACTATGTAATCCCAACACATATTTTCCTGAAAACTTGTCCTCCCAAAGCTTCCGACCTGCATACCAAAAATGAAAGAAAAATGAAGGAAACCGAAAAAACACACGAAAAACACAGAAATACTCAAAAAGACGCGAAACACGAAATAAACGACCAAACGACTCTAAAACCACACAAATGACTCAAAATGGGGAAAAAGAACGAGAAAATAGACACGAAAAACGTAACAAAAATGGGACAAGCACTGGTACATTAAACAAATATATAAAAGTAATCCCTAAATGATTATTTAAATGCTGCAAAGAATTTTTTTTTTAAAAGTTTTTACAAGGCATTAAAGAACACATGCTAACTTAAAGAAGATCCAAATTATTTGTTATAATTGGATACTCGGATTCAGACTTTTGCCCATAATGTCTAAAAGAGCAAGATTATGGAGAAGTGGAACAAAGTCCATCATCGCGACGTCCGCGATTAAGTTTGAGTTTGTGGTGTGCTTTGAGGCCACAAATTCAAAATTTATGGCTACAAAACTTTATCTTAGGACTTGGAAATGTCGACATCTTGTCCAAGCCGCTAAGAAATTATCGTAGTTTCATAGCAATAATATATTCAAAGAATGACAAGTATTCAAAGGGTGTGAATCACATAAAATTGAAATACTTGGTCGTAAAAGTAGTAGTGAAGAAATAAAGTGTCATTTGAGCATTTTAGTACTAATTGATGAAAGTGGATCCACTAAAGGGTTATTCCCTATAGCCTTTGCAAGGCATAAAATGAAAGATGAGAATAATGAAGGGGGCCTTGTTGTACTGACTGGTACTGAATGTAATTGCTCAATTAATGGTTTTGACACTTATTAGATTCAATTAAAAATGTTTGATTCTTCACATATAATATCATCATTATGGATATTTATTTTATAGTATATACATAAAAGTTGGATGACTTATGGTTATGGTACGAATAGTTTGTTCCATATTAAAGTAAAGTTGAATTAGAAATGATTTGAGGTACAAGGAAGTGATCATGTCGCTCGAATACTTGTGACCGCCATGACTCGGTTAATTTCTATTTTAATCTTAAACTTATAGATATATGTATTCAATCATAAGTTTGATGAAAGGTGCGCGATTAAAGTAGTTCTTTGGGTTTCGACACTATATGGTCCAAGTGGGAGAATGTAATAATATTTTATATTATTCTATTATTGTGGACCATATAATTAGTTGGACCTAATTGAATTAATAGTCAAACTTATTTAAGGTGAATATGTATTTAATGTACTATTAATGTTCTAATATTAAAGAGTCCAATTTGTGATGTTTGACTTGGACATTAAGTTAGGTTAGAACATGGGGAATGTTAGTAGGAATAGGTTTGTAGGTCTCCTCCTATATATTACATGCCCCTCTCTCCCATCTCATACGAAAATAGAGTTCTCAACATCAAGGGCTTTATGAAAAACGAGAGACGCGGGAGAGAGAAACAATTCATAAGGCAAGGACTAACTCATCATTGAAGATTACGAGAAAGAGGATCTAACTCATCATTGAAGATTACGAGAAAGAGGATCGTAGATCAACATCATATATCAAGAAAATATGGAAGGACTATAAGCTGGATTGTTGTAAGTTCTATGTGCAATTTAATTAATGTAAAGATCCACATTCTATGAACTGTTATAATTACATGCTTAGGGTTTATTCAATTCCACCTAATAGTTATGAATATGCCCGTTAAATTTCTTACATCCAAGTCATATTATGAATTTGTATTTTGTTCAATAAGTACGACGGGTCGATTTCGTAAGAAATTGAAATTGAAATTGAATTTGACATGAATAAAAGATAATATTTATTTACCATATTTGTGTTTCATGAAATATGTAACGCAAAATTAATGCTTGAAGGAAAAAGTGAAGATGTTCTCATTTTAATTTTCTATATCTTATTTTTAATCGAAGTAATACAATCATCTCTCTCTCTGTCTGCAGGACAAAAAAAAAAATAGAAGAGCAAAACCCTTGATTTATCTCCGTCCGCCTTCCTCAGCGGCCGCCGTGCTTAGCCGGCGGTCGGCGATCCCTTACGGTATGAATCCCCACCTTTTTATTCTGCTCTGCCTCCCGTTTTTCTTCGAATCGAGCTCTCATTGGGGTGCGGATGGTCTTCGCCATTCAGGCGCCATTCCGTCATATCCTTTTGGGGGTTTTTCGATTCGTGAGTTGGTGGAGCCGTGGTGCCGTTCCGGGGTGGGATTCGGGCCGATTGCTCGGCGATTTGGTTGTTGTGCGTCGGTGTGGCTTGGGTGCACTGGGCCATCCCCCTGGCCTCGTTTTCGGGTCGTTGGGCGCCGGCGTTTCAACTCTTCCTCCAGTGGTGTTGGTTGGGGTGTTGCAGCGGTGGCGTGGTCGTGTTGTGCAGCTGGTCGGCGTTTTGGGGTCGGGACCGGGGTCGTGGCACTCCATTGTCTTTAGGGTGCAATTGGGTGTTGTGGTCGTGGTGCAGGTTGGCCTGCTGTGATTCCGGAGTTGGAGTTTCGAATCCGTTAGGCATCCAAGTGGTTTGGCAGTTTCGGTTTGGTGCTTATAGCTTTGGGATTCGTGGTTGGCTTGTGTCCGCTAGCTCAGTTCGGTGTTGCAGCTTTGGAAGAGCTCGATTTTTTTCTGTGTTTTTGTGTTTAGTTTGTGTCTTTTGTCCTTCTGTTATGTTGTAGTTCTTTAGTTTTGTGTGTTGTTTAGATGTGTTTTTGGTCTGGGTCGTTGGCCTCAGTGAGCTCGAGTGTGCCTTTATTATCCTGTTGGGATCTACACTCGAGCATTACCCTATTGGGGTTGTTATGTGTTGTATTACCCTGTTGGGGTTTTATGTGTTGTAAGTAGTTTTTTTTGTTTTTTCGTTTATTACCCTGTTGGGGTCGGATCTAGGCGGTCTTCGAACCTGTCCTCCCTCTTTTTTCAGTTGTTGGCTGCTGTGTATTTAGCATATCTTAGGTATTCTTTATTACTAGTAATCACCTGTGCGATGCACGGGGATATTATTATCTATACGCTTTTTAAAAAATAATTTTGTATATAAATTGTGTAATAATGCAATGAACATGACCATAAGAATAGACATATAAACATATAATTAAATTGAAAAGATCATATATTATTGAACACTTCCCTATATACAACATTATTAGTTTGATTATTTGGCACGTCATCTTCGCCACAAATTAAGATTTTTAAACCTTTTCGGTTAGTGACACGGGAGATAGCAACATATAATTGGCCATGACTGAACACTGGTTTCTTAAAAAATAAGCCAACATGAGATAAGGATTGTCCCTGGCTCTTGTTTATAGTCATGGCGTAAGAAACCATAATGGAAAACTGTTGCCGCTGGAACTTGAAAGGAATTCTAACATCAGAAGAAGTTATGGCCATTCTTGGAATCAACACCTTATCACCAGCATGATCTCCTGTGAGTATCTTACACTCAAGAACGTGAGTGGATAGCTTTATCACAACAACAGTGTCCCATTACACAAACCCATAGAATGATTCATGTTCCGCAACAATATGACTGGAGTTCTAATCTTCAAATACAACTCATGGTTCGGTATTTCGGAACACTTGATACTATTCAAAAACTCAGGCGCATGGAGATCAGACAAAAAATCACTATTAGAATCCGATTTGCACGTACTGTCAGAGCTCAAGTACATATGACCATCCAACAAATTCAATGATGTCATGTACTCATTGATAGACTCGACCACATCCAACGTCGGCGCTAATATAGCCCTATCCTCCAAATAACTTGGATCGTCGGGTGCCTCTTTATACATTGGATATGTGTTTTCAATGATCTGAGCAATAGGATCATCAGATGGATGAAGCAAAATGTCCTCGGGTATGTCTATAGCTGCACATCCATCATTCGACCCCCCGATAGTTCCATCTTCGATGTTGGCTATCCAATCTGCAAACTGTGCAAGCTCATCACATTCATCCGAATTAGCAAGTCCCTGAAGGCGCATGTTTTTTGTAAGCCTAAGCACAGTACAACTTTTCCATATGTCAGAAGCATTAATGGCAGCATTGACTATGTCCTGACGGCTACCCTTTGAAATAACATGAAGGATTTGTCGAAAATCTCCACAAAAAACAACTGGCTTCCTACCAAACGGTTTGTTCAAGTTCAAAGGATCAATTGCTCCCATAATACCCTGTAGCGATGTCTGTACAACTTTGAAACAATGCTTGTGCATCATTGGTGCTTCATCCCATATTATTAGAGAAGCACGGATTATCAATTCCGCTAGAGGGCTTGACTGATTGATGTTGCAAGTAGATTCCTGGTGGGGATTCAATGGTATAGCAAATCGAAAATGCGTTGTTCGTCCACCTAGCAAGAAAAGCGATGCTATTCCGCTGGATGCGACACATAAGACTATGTTACCTGGATCTCAAACCAGCAGACAAAGTCCTCTACAGGTACGTCTTCCCAGTTCCACCATAACCATATACAAAAAATAGCCCTCCTTGGCCGGAATCAACAGCGGACATAATTCTTGAGTAGACACTCCTCTGTTCGGCTGTCATTTTCTTAAGAAGCATATCGTTTTCAACAGCGAGGGCCTTTCGATCATAATTCAATTCATCCAAAATTAGATGATTCGAACATGAATTGATGTGCTCCCTATCCGAAAATAGCATAGTTGAGTATTCACGAAGACTTGACCCACATCATCTCAATAAATTCTCAATCTCAGCAAGAGCCAGGTTCTTGATTTGTTCTTCTGTGAGCATCAAACCTATAAACCAATCATTTGTCACAACCAATCGATGCATTTAAATTTTGAAAAGTTGCACACAAATTTTCCTAAATAATTGGATAAGGTGACTTTAAATATCAAAGATGAACCGCTTTTGTTACCAAAAAATGTGGGCACAATTTTGAATGTACATCCCGTCCAAATATCAGTTTTATCAAATAAAAATTGCACGTGGTTTTAACCAATTTACACACTTTTTTTGAAGAAAAAATTATTCAATAAGATTGGAAGAATTGGTTAGAAATTATACAACTATTTTTTTTTCGTAAATTTGTATCCAATTTGCACGGTTTTTAAATTGATTTGTATTTAGAATTATTTTCATAAATAATTGACACATTTTTTCGCTTAAGAAACTCCAAATTTGTTACCGAAAAAATAGGATTCGGATTTTGTTTCTAAAGATTTACATGTATTTTTTCGAACTTTCCATTAATAGTAAGTCAAACATTATATTTATTTGGTCAAACTTTCTATTAAGGTATTTTTCCAACAACCTCTTTATATATATATAGATATAGATATAGATATGGAAAAATGGCGGCTGAATGAAAATTCGAATTCAAATATAAAAAAATATTATTTAAAAAAGATATTGTGTAAACCCAAGTTCTTAAAAATATGGACAATGATTTTCTTAAATGCTAAGAATAAATTGGGCCAATAATGAGAAAGAATATTGAAAATTTTGCTTCTTAAATATCCGGTCAATCATTTCCTTAAGTTTTTTTGGTCGAACGTGTAAATTTGGTTACAAAAATTTGGTCAACCATTTAACGGATAAAACGTTTAAATTTTTTAAAATCATTCTGAAAAGTCATATAAACTTAATTGTTAAATATTATTTTATCCATTTTTATCTATTTACAAATCTCATATTTTATGGTCACAACAAAAAAATTGTATTTATTTAATAAAGAATGTTAATTTTGAAAATTAATTTTTATATTTTGGATTGTTCAACTTAATTGATGATTTTTTTTATTCATATTTATGTAACTACAAAATCTTTTAATGTTCAGAAAAGAACCTGATATTATGTGGATTCCTAATAGCTATTTTTTTGTACACATCCAATGAACAAGTAGTTAGGATAAACATTAGAAAAGGAAACAAATCATACTCCCTCCATTTGACAATGTGTCATTTTAGTTTTAAAAAGAAAATACAAAATTACAAATTTCACGGAAATTGTTTTTTTATTCTTATATGAGATTTTCCTGAATATCTTAAATCCATCTTTTTTTTATATATATACTCTTTCTTTCTCTCCTTGCGTGGAAGTTATCAATACTGTTATGTCACTTTTCTATTTTCTTTTGCATGAGTTTTTTTTTTTTTTTTTCAATGAGAACCAAATATGAGATTTTTTAGGATTTATGATAAGGATAAAACAAGAAAATGCATAAATACATGTGAAATGACATTTAAAAACCACAAAGATAACAAACTCAAACGACATTTATTCTTAAACGGAGGGAGAACAAGATAGTAAAGAGTAAATATCATACAAATGAATATGGAAAATAATTCGAAAAGACGAAAGCACATAACATATTTACATATTGATGAGATCTAAATTTGAATATAAAATTTATGTCACACAACAAATTTGATGATATTCATATTTGAATATAAAATGATATTTAGTTTTGAATATAAAATCCTTCTATGATTTATTTGAATATAAAATCTAATCATGCACAACGTTAAAGAATAGTTCTATATAGATATCAATTTTATTTTATTTTATTTTATTTGGTTGTATATTTACCAATTTTATCTTATCTTATATTTACCTTTTTTTTTTAAAGGCAAACTCCTAAAGAATATAAAAGGTCCCATTAAAATATCATATAAATTGTAGCTTTAAAAATGTTAAGAGAAGAATTTTAACTACATGTGAATTATTAAAAGATCATTTTTAGAAAAATTAATAAAAGATTTCTTAGTCATAAGATTTAAACTCTCTAAGTTAAAGATAACAGAGTCCAACATTATGTACTAAATATATTTAATAATTATAAAAGTATGGAACATCATAAATCAATGTGGGATAATATTTGATAGTTTTTTGGATATGTTTTTTTAATAATAGTTTAGAAAAATTTAGGCGATAACATCTTTTAATAAGGAATGGTGCCCCAGTTAGAGTGCAGGATCATAATTGGGTGCCTGGAATCAGCAACAGAAGCCCACATTTGAATAGGATGGATAACAGCTCCTCAATTTGACTCAAATATCTCTTGGATGGCAGCAAAAATCAGATGAAGGTGAAGATTAGAGAACTCAGGGAAGTTTTCTCTTCATATGCATTCCTCAGTCAGAGGAAACTGCTTGAACTGGACATTGTTGAGGGGAGTGACTCTGCTAAAAGAACTAAATACTTTATTTGGAAATGCTTTTTCTTGATCCTTATCTATTAATATAAATGTGAGAAGAAAAGGTATTGTGAATGATGTTATATGCAAAGGATGTGGTGAGGAAGAGGAAACTATAGAACATGTGTTTTTCAAGTGTACAAGGGCCAAAAGAGTGTGGAAGCATGCTCTTGTTGTTGGGATGGAATCAGTATGGATACTTTGCAGGTTTGAAGAATGGTGGGGTATGATTTGCTATATTGCTCACAATGATGTGTCTGAAGCCAAAATGGAGCTCACTACGTATTTACTTTGATGGCTTTAGAAATCGCAGAATCTCTGGTTGTTTGAATACACTTGGAAGCCTGAGCAATGCATTGTGAAAGCTGCAGTTGGGGAGTGGAGGGAAGCCAATGTAGTTGGAACTAATTTTGGTTGATCAGGTAGGTTAGGTATGTCTGGTTTGACAGTTCAGTGGCTAAGCCTGTTACTTGTACTTTGTCATTGTACTTTTACTTGCTTGTTCCTGGCTAGGAGGTTCTGATTGTTGGTCTGTTTTCAGCTAGTGTGCTTAGTGCTTTTATTTAGACTATAATAGTGTATTGTAGTGCTCTCTGAATTTATAATCGAAGAGAGTGCTTATAATCGGGGGAAGAGAGTATGGTCTCACGCAGGTGAAGCGCACCATAAGAGGGTAAACCTAGGTGCACCTTAGTGAGGTTCCATCCCAAAACCAATTGGTGATGGGAGGAGTAACCCACTAGGCTTATATACTAGGCTCATTTTTCCTATAGAATCAATGTAGGACAATTTACAAGTGATATTCCAACACGCCCCCTCACTTGTGAATCTTTCGTAAGCCCAAGCCCACATAGCAGGCCGTGTAGAGAGATAAACCCAAGCCTAAAGCAGGCCGGGTAGAGAGAGTTGCAGGTCCTAGGAAGGCCCGCTCTGATACCATATTAGATTTATAGAATGAGGAAAGAGAGTGCGGTCCCACCAGATGAAGCGCACCATAAGAGGGTGAGTCTAGGTGTACCATAGTGAGGTTTCATCCCAAAACCTCACCCTTTTCGTCTGGTGGGACCGCACCGGAGTAGCCCACTAGACTTATATACTAGGATCATTTTTCCTATATAATCAATGTGGGATAACTCACAAGTGTAATTCCAACACTTTTACCCTCGACTTTCGGGTTTTGTCTGAGTGTACTCAAACTTTGTCATTGTTCTATTAGAGTTTTCTTATAATCGTTCTGTTAAAAAATAATAATTAAAATAAATAATAATAATAATAACAATAATAATAATAATAATAATAAACACAGGTAATTTGCATAGCTCTGTTTTTTGCAAAATGATAGAGATATTATATATAACCAAATAAAGATACAAAAGTACAGGCACCAACTAAATATAAAACTAAATATAAAAGTAATTTGCATAGCTTTATCCGTACATTTTCCCGGGGTACTTTATTGTAGTGGCTAATTTTATTGTCTTTTCTTCGAACGAAAATGACATAGGTGGCTATAGATTAAAGATTGATAAGTTCGTTCAATAATTGGAGGCTGAAATAAAATATCTACGACTTAGCTAGCTACAGGGGGTTTTCTTTGCAGAGTACTATTTATATCTCTATATATAAAAATGATAAATCGCTATATTTATCATATAGCTATGACCGTAGTATGTGTATTTATGTATATATAAAGATAGCTATGAGATTAATTTTTTTTAGAAATTATTCCTATAAAATGATACATTGATACAATATTAGAGTAGTAAGTAGTAACTATAGCATGATTAGCATCTAAGTTTGAGCATATAACATAATTTGGAACTATATATGTTTAACAGGATTTTTTTAAACAGTAAAATTAGGTAATAGCTAGTCTTAGAAATTAAGATCAACAATTACATCTTCACAGTTATAATATTCTTCTCCTACACTCGCCTTTTTTTTCGGATACATTGCATATGTAAATATCAAGTCTTTTAGTTGATGATGACAATATAATGCATGTGTGCTTGGATTATTATAGTTGGGGGCTTGACGGTATATTGAAGAAGAAAATATAAATTGTAATTTTATTTGGATTGTGTAAAAAATATATTGTAAGAAAATTGAATTTGACATTCATCGAAAATAATATTTATTTATTATATTTATATTTTTTTAAATCGATAACATGAAATTAATACAAGAAAAGAAAAGGAATGACTCTATCTTAACTTTCTATATATTAATTATTCTCTTATTATATAATTGGAAGTAATTATCTTTATTCAGCTTGTTTGGAAAACGAATGATATTGAAGAATAAAAGAGAAAAAATATTTAATTAGAAGAGCTAAAGATTTATTAGGAGATTGTTTAATATTCTCTTTCCTTAGTAATGATATTTTCTTATTATATTTTACATGGTATGTATTTAATTGTCTTGTACTTGTAGAAAAAGGAAGAGCAATGAGATAACAAAAGGAAGAGACTCATGAGAGATTTGAGAGCTGAAAATGTGGTGTTAGAAAACTGGAGAAATCGAGCACGAAAGGAAGAAAATTGAGCGATAATATATTTCTAAAAACTGGCAAGGAAACAAGAAAGAATATTCCAAAATATGGAAGACACACACACACAGAGGCTATCAAATTTGAAATATTTGGACAAGATAATCGTGATGGTGACTGATAAGGCATGAGGATTCAGTTTTCAAAGTTGAACGTGAAGATCGTGAAGATTTGGAAACTCCATATTTTTTATGAACCTACATATCATTTATAATTTTGTATATATTTTAGTTTAACAACTTCTGGTTATGGAGCGAACTATTTCATTATTCATACCGATGTATTGACAACCTAGATCTGAGGCGAACCGACTGTTTAAAGATCCGATCGTGTTCAAATAGTTATTAACCTGCAAAACAAAAGGCCGAGAGGGTTCTCGGCGTGAGCATTCCGACGCTCAAGTTGGTATAGGGGAAGATGATGAGCTTTGTATCTAGAGAGTTGTATATAGTATGTGTATATAATGTAAAGAATGTGCAGTGGTAGGAATACTTCGGTGCCAAAGATTTGGCTGCCCCGGTCAACCAGTACATAACTATCCTGGGTTGCCCAAAGGTTAGTCTTATCTTCATCTCATCTTATCATCATTAGATTCCTTCTTATCCTGATTAGATTCTCATTGGTTCCCATAAGGCCTGTCTCTCGACCCATGCTTCAATGTGGACACAGTTGTCTAAGTGCCCGCAGGTCGCAATCCACTCCCCCTGAATATCGGTAAGTAGAATCCCTGGGCTAGACACCCTTCTACAGGTCATCTTCTATAGGTCGATAAGTTGCAGTAGTTTCGGTTGTTCCTACTGTATCAGGTCATCATTGTATGGGTTGAGTCGACTCGCTCCCGCTTTCCCTGTATTCACGCGTTGTCCAAAAGTCGATCTGATCCTTTCTTCAGCCGGCCGACCTAGTTCACTTAGTACCAGTCCGAGTTAGTGAAGCTATGGCTATATATCAGCGACACACCCCAACACAGACGTGAGACGCTCCCTGCAGCAATTGCGCGACTCCAGTGCATGAAAGATTAGCATATCCAGCACCCGGCGACTTGTGTGACTCTAGCGACATCGACTCGCTGATTGAGGTGATGACACGACATGGAAAGAAGGACGAATGAAGGATAAAGAGATTCAAAAAACCGTTCGTCTGGCCCCGTAGACAGTGTATGTCTGTATAGAGTCGACATTAACAAACAAGTAAGATTTGAATCCAATTGTTAGTTCCGTTGTATGTATGATTCTTATCTTAGATTCTAAATCAATTCAAAGCACGATCAGCGGAGCGTTCTTCACCAAACCCAACAACTGGTACTAGAGACATGGTTATCTCGATGATTGTGCCGTGACAGAAACAGATCACTACAAAAAAAAAGACATTTAGCAACGCTTATTTTTTGGTTTAGTGACATTTATTAGTGTCACAAAATTTTTTACCTACGCTTGAAAAAGTGTCACGAGTTGCGTTGTTAAATTTGATGTCACGAATTTATTCGTGACACAAGACTCGTGCGTAGGTAATTTTCAATACGCGACGCTTTTTACAAATGTGTCACCTTTGCGGAATTTTATGACTCAAGATATTAGCGTCACTAATTTTTAATACATGACGCTTTTTTAAATGTGTTACTATTACTAATTTTGGCGACGCAAAATGAATGCGTTGTAAATTGTCAATGCATGACGCTTTCTTATATACGTCATTATTACAACTGATGTAAATTTTGATAGGAAAAATTAAAAAAAAAAAAAATACCATTTTCCAAACCAATGTAGAAAGTAAAAGTAAAAGAAAAATAAATAAATTATTCATTAGTTAAACCAATGTAGAAACTAGAAAGTAACTGAAAAAAAAGTAAAATTAACATTTCCGAAATGTCTAACAATACCAAATAGTTCAACATACACCAAATATTCAACATACATCAAATATTCTGAAAACAAAAGCCTACATAGCCTTCTACTTAGCCAATGAGGTGATATCGATAAAATACTTGGTCCACCATCTCCGTATATCATCAATTTATGCTTGCAAGTATGGTTCTTCCAAGTCAAATACCTAAATTGAAAAACCATAAATAACATAAGATCAAGACTACAGACTAAAAGAACATAATATTTACTTTAAGATAATATAATACTCGATATCTAAAGTGTTCTATTATTATTATTATCCAATATTGCACTTACCCTATAGTACGTTCTGTGTTTATGAAATTAATAACAGTCTAAAAAACAACTCAAATCAGGGTCATTTGAATATACATCATTAAAATTTATCATTATTCAGATGATAATATTTCAACTGGATAATATTTCTAAAGTTGAGTTAGAGTTGTGCCTTTTTATTTCTTCTGACATGTGCACTGTTGATCTATGGTGTCGCATGGTAATATGATGATGCACCTTGGATTTACCATGGTCGAGACCAGGCTTTGAAATCTCAATCCTTTCTTCCTTGATAATAGATTGATACCTGCAAACATACATACAAAAAAGAAACAATTAAGCTACATTTCTCCTTTCAAATCCATATGTATGCACCAATATATCTGTAGATACAATCATTACATTAATATCCATGTACACATGTGTAGGTTGTATTTAATGGGCCATTAAGAACTTTGAAAGGTAAGTGGGATACAAATTCTCACGTACAACAATTTTGACTTAAGAATCCACATGACTAGATATAAACCTGATCAAGTCACACAATTTCTCACATAGAAACTAGTTATATAAACACTAGGTTAAACATGTTCTCTTTTATTGGATGTCTGCATAATCCCATGGTCCAAAACATAACAACAATTTTCTTTGAAAAATATAACTAGAAACATAATCTGATTTGTCAATTCAATATTTTACACAACAATTGTTTGCTAAGATTTGGCTCCAAGCAATTACTAGACTGTGAACAAACTTAGGCTAAGGAAAGTCAGGTCCTTGTCATTCATTGTGAAAGTTCAGAAAAAGGGCAAGAATTTCCAACATCAGCATGACAACAAAGCAGTTGTTTCCGATCATATCTAGGACGCAGAGACATTCACTACCATCATTCATATATTTAAATTTATGTGTCTTAACAACATGACTGAATACACGACAAGTAAAAATAGCGGCAAAAGATATCAAGATTTATTTAAGTTACCATCAGCCTTTGTCTCGAGGCTCATTGATTGATCCTGACATCACTAAATCTAAGACGAGAAGATGCACATGCCTTGAGCTTTGCATTAGGCTCTTTCTTTTCCTACGTCGTGCTGCCTTTGAACTATGTTGAACCAAGATGAACTATACATTTAAATTTAACAAAAGAAATTTACACAAGCAATCATCAAAACATTTATGCATCCAAGACTTACCAAATGAGAAAACTTTGTTGCTTAGGATCAACACCTGCTGCAACAATCTACAAAATCATATTGAAAAAGTCAATACAATTAAAAAAAACACAATAAGAACACCATCTTCGGCAAATATTGATTTCTCTTGCTGAATACCTACTTCAGAATCACTTGCAGTAAAACAATGTTACTTTCAATTCACCAAGCTATATTGCATTATTACACTTCACTTCCGTTTCATTATTGATACATATATTTTCGTTAGTATAATTTGAAAGTTCTTTCAATTGGCTGATACAGAAGTTAGTTATTATCAATTACTACATGCCACAACTACAATGACTAGGACTATGTGCTCTAGCAAATAGTTCCATCTATTTAACCAAGTCAAGTTTCTTTCAGTGACTCATGTTCATTAACTGTAGAACAAAAGGCAAGCCAAATACACAACAAAAAAATTCAATTCACTTACACACCAAACCAAACCAGAATCATCAAAATACAAAAGAATAATAATAAAAAATAAAATAAAATAAACAAAGAAATTCACTTCAGTTACACAAAGGCCAAATGCACATCGAAGAAATTAAGATATTAACCTCATCAAATGAATTAGTGAAGAACATGCCCAATTTCAATTGAAGTTATGGTCAAGCTATTCATAAATCATAATCTCAAATCAAAAACCAAATATTACCTCTGGAGTCGAGAGCCGGTGAGCAGGGCCTGTGGGGTGGTGTGGCAGGACAAAGGTGGGTACCAAGCGAGGAAGAGATGCCGTGGCGATCGCTGAGAAGAAGGGGCTGTGGAGTGTGGGGGTGGAGAGAGCCGAGGAGGAAGCAGACCACGTTGTGAGAAGCATGTTGTGAGGAGGCTGAGGTGGACGCGGCGGAGTTCTTCTTCTCGTCGGTGTTGCGGTGGAGGTAGAGGTGGAACGGTGGAGGCGAATTGTTGATGAAGAGAAAAGTGAAATAAGGGTTGATTTTATGCCCTACTGTGGAGGCGAATTGTTGATGAAGAGAAGAAATTACGACGACAATTCGGTACAAAACGTCGTAATTTAGTTACAACTTTAAATAAATGTCACAATATAATTAACATTGTGACACCTTTTTTTAAAGTGACATGATTTTGTTACAGTTTTTAAGAAAACGTTGTTAATATTTTATATTTGTAACATTTTTTAAAAAGTGTCGTTATTATTTTAATTTTATAACGCTTTTTAAAAAGTGTCACCATATTTATGTTGCTAGAAGTACTTTTTGTTGTAGTGGATCATACGTGAACTATTTGCGTGCGGTGCAACACATAGTAGTGTAGAATTGTTGTTTTAATAGTAGAGTTCTTAGATTCACTCTTGTGGTCACATGAATATTTGCTTCTATTGTTCATGTATAGGGTTTTAAAACCTCAAACATGTCGGAGAATTTTGGGTTTGTGATTGCTTGTAATATATTTAAACGCACAGTAGAACACTGTATAGTTTACCGAATTCTAGATCAAGCATGTAAACCTCGCGTGGGTCGTAAGACAAAGGCTATAATTTCATGTTTTTTATTACGGCGGACGTGACTTATCGAACGACGAAGGATCAAAGACCGGAGCACCTTGACGAGGCGGTTCGGCCGTGAGGCTCAGCAAAGGCGTGGGAGAGTCTCGGCAACCACGAGTGTACGGACACCGGGGATCTCCGACATGGCTAGGTCATGTGTTGGGTGGTTGGAACTCAAGTCAGCCTTTGGTGGCCAGGACAAAATGGCTGGACGGAAAGATTTGATGAATAAAGTTTATCGGCGGCGTGCACAGTTGCGCGCGGGCAGTCCACATTATGCTAGACTGGCGAGTGTAGGGGTGCGACTCGCCAACCACCGACGGGACGACAACTTTCTCCAACAACAGGACCGGCAAATCACTGGCCAAGGTCAGAAAGTCAACGGTGTACACTGGTGTACAGGTAAACCCACTGGAACCGGTAACTAGGGCCACGACAAGGCCAGACAATATTTAGCAAATAAGAATATGATGAATAATTTTAAACTATTATATGCATGTAGAGACCAACTAAAATCATCTTTAATATTTTGTTTTTTCTTTAGCATTATTCATCAGCAACTTCATTTTCGAAAAGACTGGTAGTATCTTGAAGATATTCGTAAAAATTTCATTCACGATCCCATTATTAACACAAAAAAAGTTCCCCGAAGGACGGCTATGCGGATAGGTTAATGTAAACAAAATAATGGACAAACTAGACCACATTATTAATAATTAAATAGGAGATGTTGACAATTTTGGAACTTATAATTTACTTTGTGTTTTGAATTGCAATAAAGAAATGGATAAATATATAATTTTTATAAAGTTAAAAAATTCTTTATTTTTAATTTTTTTATATACAGGAAGTGTTTGTATAAAAATATATCCGCTCAAAATGAGTTTTTTAAGTTAATCATGATTAATTTTGAAAAAAATGGTATAGCTAATCATTAGTAAGTTTTTGAATTTATATTAAAATAATATTTAAAATAAAATATTTATAGCTGATTTGATGTAAAAGTATGAGAGAGGTGATATGAAGTGATGATTAGTTAAAATTATGTGAATGGATAAATAGTGAATTAAAGTTAATACGATGTGTAAAAATGATTGGTTGATATTATTCAGTTATATTGATATAATTGAGAATAGTATGGTTGAGTTAGATTTTGAGCATGAATTGAGTTAATTTATATACAAACGCACCTTAAAAACAACATGTTGACAATTTTTGTCATGTGAGATGATATGTCAGCATTGCAGAAGACCGGTGATTGACTAAGCTATATATATATTGAAAAAGGTTGATGGAATAATCTAAAATAATAACTTTGACTATGTAATTGACTAGGTTGGAAGAGTCCTACAAGTTACAGCTAAAAACGTCAAGATCCCCAATTTCTCTCCCAAAAACCCTAGTCGCTGCCCGTCAAAATTTGTCAATCGCGTGCCTTCCCCGGCGATTAGCCGGCCCTTTCGCCGGCGGATGACCTTCAGCTTCGTTTTCCCGCTCCAATTTTTCGCTTGCCGGTGCTTCTGCGCCGATGGTGTTTCTCCCAAATCGTCGGCAGGTCTCGCCGCTTCCTTCCCGCAGGTCGTAGTTCCGTCGTCCGGTTTTCCATGTAGAGGCTATGGTGGCTGGCCGTCGGTTGGCTTCTTCTCTGCTCGGTCACCGGTGGGAGCTTGTGCGTTGCGCTACAGGTTAGTGGCGGGTTGTTTCAAGGAGGTGGCGATTGTGGTTGGGGCTGGGTGCGACCTTGGTGGCTCGGCTTGTATGAGTCGCGTCGGCCGGGGTGGAGGTGGGTTGGTTCGTACCCCTGTGTCCAACTTGCTGGTTTTGTGGAGTTGGATGCCCAACAGGCCCGGATTTTGACCAATGGTGTTTGGTCGGGTCACGGGAAGCGGGTCTGTGTGGTGGGGCTGGTCGATCCTCCTCGGGCTGTGGGTCGGCTTCATCTGTGGAGTGGTTCGAGGCTTGGGACTCTTCCTTTGCTAGGCTTTAGGCAGTGGCGGGAGTGGTGTTCCGGCTTTCGCGTCAAGCTATTGGGTGATTGCTCTTGATTTCGTTGGTGCTTTGTGCGAGGTTCGGTTTCTCGTTGGGGAAGGGCTTTGTGTGCCTTCAGATTAGGTTTTTTATTTTGGTTGTTCTTTGTGTTCGTGTCATGTGTTTAGGTTTGTGTTTTTGGTTTGGGCCGTTTGGCCTCTGTGCGCCCGGATGTCAAATTTATTATCCTGTTGGGTTCTGACATTCGGGTATTACTCTGTTGGGGTCTTGTTTAGTTCCGTTTGTGTAGTTGGTTTAGTGTGGTTGTTTTTTTTGTGTGTTTCCCGAGTATTACCCTGTTGGGGTCGGCTCTAGGCGATCTCTGGATCTGCCTCCCAGTTTTCTAGTCTTTGGTTGTACTATTCAGCCTTTGGCTGCTTTCTCTTCGCACTTTGTGCGGTTTTTATTCATATAGTACCTCTATCGTTTCGGGAAAAAAAAAAATTGACTAGGTTGACTTACTATAAAAATCTGATTCTTCGTATTAATTACAAATCACTGAAATTTCTTATTCTTTTGGTAACCAACTATACAACTTATCTTCAAAAAAATATCTATTAAATATGTTTTTTCTAGAAAATATTATTTGAATATGCATGATAAAATTGCAAATATAATTACAAAGTAGAAATTGAAATCCGTAATTAAAATTTTATTATGATATTTATCACAATGTTACAATAGAATCTTATTTATCGATATTAATAACAAATAACAATGATTTCTTATTCATTTGGCAACCAACCATATACCAAAATACTTTTTTAATTTATCGTTTCTTCAAAAATTATTTAATCAATAGGATTAGTTTGATATCCTGTGATTTATCAATAACTCAACCGGTTCATTTTTGTAAAAGTTGTAAATGCAATTTTCCACAATATGAAAAAAGTTTGACCATTTATCTTTAATAACCAACCAATCTTTATCCTTAATAACAAATCATGCGTTCTTCCGCCTTGTTGGGCATACAACCATATGTAGACAGAAATATGCGTGAGAACTTTGTAAAATATAAGTATAAAATAAATTTAGAAATCAATTGCAAAAATATTATCGATATAACTACATTTAATGTCCGCTAAAAAAGATCCCCAATTTTTCTCTCTCTAAAAGCCAATCCCCAATTTTTCTCGCCGTTAAACATCAGCCATCGTCGCCTTCCTCTCGGCTTTCTGTCTTGCGGGTAGTCGTTCCCTCGTCGGCCGGCCCTTCCCAGATGTTGCGAACCTGCTCGCCACGGGTACCAGTGGTGTTTTGTGGTCGCCAAATTAGACTCGCCTTCTCCGACAGGTGGGCTAGGGTTTGCGATTGCAGGCCTACTCGGTGCGGTGGAGGGGTCATCGGTCGCGGTGAGATGGGTTAGGGTCGGATTCGGGTTCGGCTCCGACTGTTCGCCTTCTTGGGTCGGAGGTCTTTGGCTACTCAGGCGGCCTCTCTCCGAACTCGCCTTCGACGGATTAGACGAACTTCTAGGTTCGTTTCTTCTAGTCGCCGAGGTACGCTGGGGTCTGCCGATCTGCACTGTTCCTTTTCGCCGGCGGAATGGTGATTGTAGGCGGCGAGCTGTTGATTGAAGACTAGTCGGAATTTGGGTTTGCCGGTCTCGATTGAGGGTGAGTTTCCTCTTCTTGTCGTTCTTGTCTCGGTTTTCTTTTGCCTGCGACTGGCGGTGCTCTGTCCTTTCTTTGTTCTCTCCGAAGCTTGGCGGAGCTTTGTGGCTGCGACTTAATGTGGGGAGGCAGAGTTTGGTGCGTTTGGTTCGGGGTTGGGTTCTTTTGTGGCTGAGGTGTCTTTGTGACTTCGGGACGGTGGGGTTGTGGCTGAGGCGTTGAGACAGGTTCTCTTTCCTCGGTTCTCTGGGTTCCGGGGTGCTCACTGTTCTTTCAGAGTCCGCTAGTGGTGTTAGGGGGCTCGGTCTGGCGGTGTTGGGAGCTTCTCGGTGTTTTCTGGCGTTGGGAGAATTGGCTTTGGGTGGGACTCGTGGTATGAGTGTCGATTCAGCTAGGCCGTTTGGCAGTGGAGGGGTCGCTCTTCTCATGCTGATGAATCCCCCTGGGTTGATTTTGGTGGCTGCTAGTCAGAATAGGTTTTGCTATAGAGGAAGCGCTCGTGTGTTTTTTATTGTCTTTTAAGTGTTTGTTTTGTAGTTTGTTTTCTATGTTTTGTGTTTGTGTTTTTGGTCTGGGTCATTTGGCCTCTGTGAGCCCTGGTGTAATCTTACTATCCTGTTGGGATCCTACACTCGAACATTATCCTGTTGGGATCATTTTAGTTGTTTTAGTTTTTGGTTGTGTTAATTGTTTTAGTGCAGTTGTGAGTTTTGTCATTCTAGCGTAGCTAGACGGTTCTAGGCGATCTTCGGATCTGCCTCCAAGTTTTATAGCCTCTGATTGTACTATTCAGCTTTTGGCTGCTTTCTTTTCGCACTTTGTGCGGTTTTATTAATATAGTACCTCTATCATTTCGGAAAAAAAAATCGATATAACTACCACAACACTACAATATAATTGATATCTAAACATCAATAATAAATCTCTCCGATGATTTGGTAACGAGCCATATATACCAAAAATTATATATTCAAGGAGTTCAAAAATATCGTTTCATCTTATCAATAACTGCACCAAACCATTTTTTTTTTTTTTTTTTTT
>BKCP01004483.1:223344-244347 GCA_008636005.1 Striga asiatica | reverse complement strand
GNNAGAGAGAGAGAGAGAGAGAGAGAGAGAGAGAGAGAGAGAGAGAATAATGATTAAACATGTTAAATTTTTATTATCCTTAATTATAAACAAGAACACTAAGATAACAACTATTTTATTACGAGTGAAATAAACGTAAATAATATTAAAGTTATTTTATATCATAAAATAAAATAAAAAATTAATATTTATATTTAAAACTATTTTTGTACTAATCAATATTTCATTGCTTTTATACAAGCAGTTTATAATTATTGCCTTGTGTATCGCACAGGTTACGTACTATTTTGCAATGATAATGAAAAAATTGTATATATTATGGCCACTTTAAAAAAAAGTTGGGTTATGCTTGAAAAAGGAAAAAAAAAAATTAAAGAAAAAAGACATAAACTTATTTTTATTAGCCTGCAATATTTGTATTTTTATCTTTTGAAACGAGTCATTTTAATTTACCATTGTAGTGGATGTGGATGTCATACAAAGCACATAGCCCAGATAAGATGTGAAAATACTACTATATTGGGCCACGGTCATATGTTGGGTCAAAACTTTATGGATATCACATTGGGCCAGACTATTTTTATTTTTTTATTTTTTTTAAAAAGTAAATAACAAGAAAATTACCCATGCATTCTTTCTAGAGAAATTTATCCCTCTTACTGTTACTTTGCTAAATAATATTATTAAATATTAATACACATTGGGTATCTTTTAATCATAAATACCCTCTTACTGTTACTTTGCTAAATAATATTATTAATACACATTGGGTATCTTTTAATCATAAATACGTGTTTGATTGATTTTAGCGGACAGGTTGATAACCGAGTTATCCGGACTCGGGTTGTTATCAAAGAAAGACTATTCGGAACTTTGTCTATTAACTAATTGTCCAAAAGCACAAAAACGAAAAATAAAGTCCTAAACATTATAAGCAACTGATTTGGGGGTTTTTATACTAATTTAGACTAGGGAATTGAAAAGCAATTAATAAAAAATGCAAAATTCAATTAAAGACCTAAGCTTTACTAAACCGGAGTGCTTACACCGAGTGAAAGGCGAAAAACAAGAGGAACGAACTACAACTAACGCACTTAGGAGCTAAAGTTGAAAAATTTATTACGAAATTACCGAGCTCTACGACAAAGTCTCGACTTTTCTTGTAAACTTCGATCTTTAAGTATGTTAAAAAGTGTACTTAGTCATTTATGTAAGTTGTGAAAAAGTAAATTATTCTGACATTTGTGTACTTAGTTACATAAGCACAAGATGTACCTCTAACCATTTATGAATGGGTGTTACTAAATACTGCACCCTTTTTGCTAAATACCGCACCCCAAAAAGACAGTTTTGTGCTTTTCAATTTTTTTTTTTAAGGTTGGACGGCCGCGATTCCCCGTTGGCCGCACCAGACACGGCCTTCTTTTCCGGTTGGCCGCACCAGATACGGCCTTCTTTCCCTGTTGGCCGCACCAGACATGGCCTTCTTTCCCGATTGGCCGCACCAGACACGGCCTTCTTTCCTGGTTGGCCGCACCATGCACAGCCTTCTTTCCCAGTTGGCAGCACGGATTTTTTTATTTATTCAAATTTTTCTTTATTATATACATTATATTAGAATTTAGATATTATGTTATAAATTAAAATTTATTATCTTACAGTTAAAATTTAGAAATTGTTAAATTATAAATTATAATTAATTATCTTATAGAATTTTATTATTATTATGTTAGAACTTATAAATTATTATGTTATATAACATAATATTAATTATCTCTAACAAAAGACTAATGAATGATGTTATTAAAAATTGCAGTCCCCTTTTTTTTCTTAAATCCGATCCTTTTCAACTCGGTAATAAATTTTAAATACAAAATAATATAATGACTTAAATTTGAAATTTATAAATACAAAATATTATTATGACTTAAATTTGAAATTTATAAATACCAATTTAAATAACAAATTGAACAAAAAAAGTTGGATTCTGCTCGAGCAATTCATTGAGACCGATTAATTCAGTATGATTAGACCGAATTTTATGACAATGTTGTTTGACACTTTTCTCAGAGTTATATGATTCGTGTGAATATTATAGTAGGAAAAACACTCAAGCTCATTTTTAATTGAAGTATTAATGAAAATGTCTTGTTGTTGACTTTCATTCTCCAATGGACTTGTATTTAATCGAATCAATTTTACCACGCTTGGGATCATGACGTTAGTGTCATATCTAAATTTAATTTCAACGTTTCTTCTGATAGTAGTAGTAATAAATTCTAATCAATTCGAAACCACATATAATTGCAATTTTTTTGCCCGTTCGATAGCTTCTTCTGAAATAGTAGTAATAAATTCTAATTTATAAGATAATAATTATAATGTATAACACCATAATACTTTCTAACTTCTAACATAGTAGTACTAAATATTACTTCATACGACAATCAATTCTAATTCTATATCATAATAATTTCTAACTTATAACATAAAAATAATAAATTCTAATTTATAAGATAATCAATTCTAGTATATAATACAATAATTTCTAACTTCTAACAAAATTGTAATAAATTCAAATTTATAAAACAATCAATTCTAATTCTATACCATAATAATTTCGAACTTCTAATATAACAGTAATAAATTTTAATTTATAAGATAATCAATTCAAATATATAACATATTAATTTATACTAATATAATTTTTTTCAAACTAGTATATTTCTAATTTATAATAATATAATTGATGCTAATTTTAAAACTAGTATCAACAAATTATACTTCATAAGATAATCAATACTAACCTATACCACAATAATTTCTAACATATTATTAAACAAAAATTCACTTATCATCGCACTTTCATTTTTTTCTTTTTTTTAGTGAAATAAAAATTATTTAAATATTATAAAATATTTAATTAACAAAATTTTCTTAATATTTAATTATCAAAATGTTTTATATATATGAAATTATTTAAATATATTTTTAATATTTCAACATTTTTTAATTAAAAAAAATTAAAAACCAAATTTTTTTTTAAAAAATATACAAAGTAATTTATATGTAAAAATATTATATATATATATATAATTTAATATATATATAAATATTATTAATATATTTTATAAAAGAAATAGAAACCGGGAAAAAAATAAATAATTAATATATATTTTATTAATATATTTTAATTATTTATATATTTAATTTATTGTAAAAGTTCGGCCGGCACCAGTCCGGCCGCGATCGCCGGTCGGCCGGCTCCAGTCCGGCCGGTTTGACCGGCCGGCCGCCGCAACAGTGGTCTTGTTGAAAAGTATTTTTTTTGCCGGAATTATTCGGAGGTGTTTTTGGAATTTTTCGGGGCTCGGTTTGGCCGGTAAGTGGCTCTGAAGAGGGGACATCTTTTTCTTTTTTAAAAAAAATATAAAGGTCAAAATAGTCTTTTGGGGGTGCGGTACGTAGTAAAAAGGTGCGGTATTTAGCAATTCAGTTTATTATATGGACCGGGTGATATAGACTTTGATTTTTGTTTAGAAATAGACTCCAATCCTCGTGAATACCCCTATATAAGAAAAAAGTGTACTTAGTTAAATGATCCCCTATTAACGTTTATTTATTCTTTTAAATATTATTAAATAGAATTGATCTTTAACTAATTATAAGTATTTGTTATTATTAGCTTAAAAATTGTGTTTGATGGGAATTTTTTTTTTTTCTTTTTGTCCTTTTAAAAAAGTCCAAAATTAAGAAAACCCAAAGATTAGAAGAATACCTTGTCCTGTCCAAAATGTGTCGTGTCTAAGCACAGTGAGAAGTTTATTTATGAAGGCATTATTGAGAGTGTCCTTGACAAAAATGTGATGAGATATATCTGCTTTTACTTTCTCAAAGGGTCTTGAAAATAATGATTAGGTGTAAAGTCCTAATGAAGAGCCCATGTTACCATGTTACTAAAAGATGAGGACTATCATATGAGCCATATCATTGCACATCTCGCATTTGCTACTAACAAAATTCAGTTTATTTTAATTCTAAAGAGGCTTTTGCCTTTTAATTATCCACCAAACAGTGCTAAGAGGTCACTAAATTTGTTACTTGTTATATTAGCTACTTCATTTAGTAAAAAAGTGGATGAAAATTACCCCTTAATTTCCAAGCATGAAATTTATCTTTACCACCATTCTGTTTTATTTTTATTCAAATCCAGAAAACGAACAATGCACATACAAACGTTTTCTCCAAAAGAGCCAAAAATAAATAAATAAATAAAAAATCAATATCTTCTTCTAGCTATGTGTTTATTACTTTGACTAATTTTGTACATTCTTTATGAAAAAGCAAATCATGGATAAAAGAATTTGTATGCATGATAGTCGCTCATGGCCATAAATTTAGGGCATGAATTGACTAAAGTGTTTGATAGAGGTAAAGTTGTCCAGCTTTCATTGCCAAACCAATTGAGAACACCATAATTTTGTGCTTGAATATATATATATTATGACACAACTTAATTTTGAGAAAGAAAAAAGTGGCAATATGTTAATCTCAGAGCTTAAGTTTAATTTTTTAAAATTGTATCCTCATTAACTCAAAAAAATAAATAAATAAATAAATATATAAAGGGTGGAAATGTGAGTTAAGTTTGATTTTCAGAAGCAGCTCAGTAATGTTGAAACTGAGAAAATCACAGGGCCCCTATTTACAGAAAGACTTTTCCTTTTCAGTCTCTAGATAATTTTGTTTTCTTTTTTGGTACAATTTATTGACCCTGTTTTTTCTGGATTTCCAATTCGAACCCAAGGGGGCTGTCTTTTGCACTTTTTATTTATACCAAAATTGAAAATATGCTTTTTACAGTTTTGGATTTTACTGATTTTTCATCTTTCATTTCTGTTTTCCCCTTGGAATATGTCATTTCATAGGCCTCATATTTTTCAGAGTTCTTGCATTATAGTCACTTCCGTTTTGGACTATAAATAGAGAAAGAAAAAGAAAATAGAAACCATAATCTTTTTTTTATTAAATGTACTCCATCGTTTACTTTTAATTATCACTTTACAAATAATATTTTGTTGCTAATTATTTGTCATTTAGACTAAATCTTGCAGTGATATAGTATACACAATGTTACATTATATTAAGAGAATAAATTAATTATAAATAAATAAAATATAATAATTNCTCTCTCTCTCTCTCTCTCTCTCCTCTGCGAAGAAAGAAAAAAAAGCAGAACTCTAGATCTGAAGCAGTCCGCCTTCCTCAGCCGCCACCGCGCTTGGCCAGCGGTCGGCGGCCCCTAACGTTATGAATCTTCCCCTTTTTATTCTGCTCTTCCTCACGCTTCTTTTGGATCGAGGCCTCTCGGTTGCGGATGGTCTTCGCCACTCCGGTGCCGTTCCGCTCAATCCTTCTTGGGGCTTATCGATCGGGTGTTGGTGGAGTCGTGGTACCGTTCCGGGGAGGGATTTGGCCCGATTGCTCAGCGACTTGTTTGCTGTGTGTTGGGCGGCTTGGGTGCGCAAGGCCATCCCCCTGTTTGCTGGCCTCGTTTCTTGGGTCGATGTCGATGGGGGCCGGCGTTTCAACGCTTCCTCCAGTGGTGTTGGTCGGGGGTGTCGCAGCGGAGGTGTGGTGGTTTTGTGCGGCTGGCCGGCGATTGGGGTCGGGACTGGGTCTTGGCACTCCCTTGCCTTTCGGGGGCTATTGGGTGTGGTGGTCGTGGTCCGGGTCGGCCTGCTGTGATTCCGGGGTTGTGGTTTCGATTCCGTTAGGCAACCGAGTGGTTTGGCAGTTTCGGAGTTGGTGCTTCTGGCTTCGGGATTAGTGGTTGGCTTGTGTCCGCTAGTTCGGTTAGGTGTTGCAGCTTAGGAAGGGCTAGATTTTTCTGTGTTTTTTTGGTGTTTTGTTTGTGTTTTTAAGTTTGTTGTAGTTCTTTAGTTGGTGTGTTGTGTCGATGTGTTTTTGGTCTGGGCCGTTGGCCTCAGTGAACCCGAGTGTGCCTTTATTATCCTGTTGGGATTTACACTCGGGTATTACCCTGTTGGGGTCGTTATGTGTTGTTTTACCCTGTTGGGGTTTGTGTGTTGTCTGTGTTTTTAGTTTATTACCCTGTTGGGGTCGGCTCTAGGCAGTCTTTGGACCTGTCCTCTCTTTTTTCAGTCGTTGGTTGTTTCTATTCAGCTGTTAGCTGTTTTGTATTCAGCCGTTGGCTTTTGCACATTTGTAGTTATTTATTTATTTTTTTCAAAACCATTAAACGTAATTGTTCACCTACCCACTATGAGCACTTTGTTCACCATGTATCAAAATCTCGTAATTTTTTAACAATATAATATAAATTTTTGATGGACATGTTAGCATGTATCCAGCGAAGAGTGAGTTGCAGAAAAAGCTATAAGGTGAAGATGTTTCAAATTGTCCTCAGCTAACAAAGAAAACAAACACATTTGTACACAAGAGCCTGAGTTCAAATCTTTTAAGTTTTGAGTTTTTTATTTATTTATTTATTTATAAAAAAATAAAGAAAGAAAGGAGAAAACGTTTGTATGAGTACCATACACAATCAATAAATTAAAGTGTTTGATCTTAGAGATCAAAAAGCTAAAAGCACTTGAAAACAAGAACCCAATAGTAGAAGTGTAATGCATAAGTTGTACATTTAAGCTACAGTCACGACGACAACAAGGAGAAGAAAATAAAATACCATATATTATTGCAAAAATATTTATTCTCATACAACTCTTTTCAGACCAAACATCATAAAAAAAACAAATGACATATTTTAAGGCCTTAAATATCCCATACAAAGTTCATATTTAGCCATTAGTCCCTTCATTAATTACAATCACGCTTGTTAACCCCATATTTTGTGTTGTGCTACATATACCTTGTACTTCAAGATGCATAAGAATCCAAAAAAGTCTTCAAAGAAAGGTGAGCTTATTTTTTTCGAAAAAGATATATTGATAAAATAACTACAACTATAACTAGGATAAACCCTAATTAGTCACTTGGACTAGCTCAAGAGGGATAGACAAGGAAGGAGAACGCGAGTTGCGCGAGAACGGTGAGAAATGACAAAGACACCCTCCGTCAGACAATTCTGACATGGCGTCCGACACGAGATGGAAAACAAAAGAAAACTACGGTTCATCGGGTCTTACAAGGTCAAGAAAAGGTCTTACAAGGTCAAGAAGATCTTGTGTAACCGAAACAAAAAACATTTGTTAAGAAAATATATAGAGAAAATAAAATAAAAATAAAAATAAAACCGTAGGAAAAGCTCAGGTAGGATAGCACCAAGTTGATTAGGTCGGAAACCGTTGATCCGAGCAATTATCTATCGTCATACGATTCTCCATCGTGTTTTTCTCTTCTCGAACGAGGCTTATTTGCTTTTCAAGCTCGGTCCACGAAAAGCGCGTGTCGAAGTTTTCGTGACCATATATCCTGCACTTGTGAATATGTTGGGAATGAGATAAGCATCAAAATAAACACAAAGTTATAAATGTTGATAGTTTGAGGAAAACTACAAAATATAAATGGCATGATTTTTTATGTAAGTTGCAAAAATGTAATTATTTAAAGGCATGCATATATTATACGAAATGTTTCAACACTTTCAAACTAATAAAGAGTATTTGTTAAGTGTGTGTATTTGATACTATCATACCTGGTACTTGGTGACGTTCCAGGCTTTTACTCTCTGCAGTCGTTTCTCTCTCCACCATGAGAGAAAAAGTTTAATTCACACAGAAAGCACACAGTGTGGAGGGTAAGAGAGAGAGAGAGTAATGAATGATGAGAAAAAAAAAGGAATGAAGAAAATTTAGGGGAAGAATGGGCTTTTTATGGACAGCCAGTGGGCTGCCTTTATGGACCTGACTGTGACAGCTACAAGGCCCAGCAAGAATATAATAAAAGAACAAATCGGGTACACGTAGCTGATCCATTTGTTTGCCCGCCGTGACTGACCGTGCTGCCCGGCCGACAAATTGAAAAAGTCAAAAAACCTGAACAAGAAGAAAATAGTAATCAATCAACATAAGTTTGGTTATTTTTTAATCTAAAATAGAATGCAACTCCTATTTTCCCAGTAAATCCTAAAGTATGTTTCAACTTTGTAGTCAATTTCCAACTTATTTTTTCTCTTTGTACTCCCTTGTATCGAATACTTCTTCTACTTAACTCTCTAATATTAAAAAAAAAAATACTTAAATCAATCAAAATGTCACATCAACCATCTACTGTCAACTTCTCCATAATTTTTTATTATTTTTCTTTATTTTATTTTCCACACTTTTGTTCTATCTCGTCAACTCTTCTCTTTCCCCTTCTTCCGTTGGTTTTTTACTTTTATTTTTTTAGGTTCTCCAACAACAAGAATAATTACAACGAATGTCTGGCGTGAAGAATTTCAGCGACAGACGATCGAGAAGAACTTCAGTGAAAGACGGGACAAACTCTGGCAACGACGGACAACCCTCTCCGGCAAAATTTTGACTTTTTTTGACGAATTTCTAACTAGCCATTTTTCAGAAAAAAAAAAGGTGGCCGATCTCTGCGTGTTTAGTGAGGAGTCTGAACTCATCTTCTTTTCGTTATTTTTTCCCAAAAATCGTATTACTCATATTTGTTGAGGATTCTATTTTGATTTTTTTTTTCATATTCACCCTAAAATAAAGAAGGTAGCAATAATCTCTTTGTTGTTGTTAATATGTGCCAACTATTTATATTTAGTTATGTTTTTTTCTCGTAGATAATCATTGTACCACTGGTGCATGCTTATGGTACCTATTTTTGAGTAGTATGGTACCTCTGTTAGTATTGGATACTAGTAAATTTGTGCTTAGAACTTTGAAGTTTCATTTTCTCCATCTTGGTATGAAATAATGACCCTCGACCGGCTCAGTTTCGACTTGATCTGGTTGCTTCGCCGGTAAATTGTCCTTCAAGACCTACAAAAACTCGACACTGTAAGGGTTTTTTTTTTGGGTGAAGGGCCTCTGATACTTAAGTGAACATAGTGTAGAAGATGATGAACAATGTATAAGTGTGTAGAGAATGTAATGTAATAGTGGGCATACCTCACTCTCTTATAGGGAGATGATACTTTTGTTGTCCATGACTGTCCGAGTGGGCTACCCAGACTGCCTGTTCGTACTACCTGAATTGTCAAATTGCCCAATTATGTTAGGCCACGTGGCTCTACCCACATGGAGATGTTATCTTAATAATATTCATTCTTATCTTTTAGTCTTCCTTATTAGACAGTCTAATTGTGCAACTGACACCCCTTATCTCGAGGTAAAGTGCCAATGATGTCGACCTCTTATCCTCTACTCATCTGGTTGATCCTACGACCAATTGTACTTCTAGTTCGAGTTTCCACCAGGCCATCCGAGGACCCTAGTTCGACCTCTCGGTACTCCTTGGATCAGCGACCTCTCTACCGACCTGAGGACTCTTCGCCCCGTAATGCCTCGATCTTTGTTCGACCTCTTGGTTCATCCAGTTTGTTCATGCTGTTTCTTAGATCCAGTCAACCTGTATGTTATCCCATATCATCTGGTCCCCCCACTCTGGTCGAGTTAAGATGACTCGATCCAAGAGTGAAATTGACTTCCCCTGGTTTTGGTAAATTAGCCTACTTCTAGCTTGTTTAATCTCATCTCTTGTTTTTCTTTCGTTTTTGCGAATAATTTTGGTCTGTTGTTCGGTTTTTTCCTTTCAAAATTTGAATTTCAAATGCTATCCATGTGCCTTCACGCGTCTCATCCAACCGTCTTGTCGCCACGTGTCCATCCCAGTCCAAACGTCCTGCCACCTGGCACTTCGCATTCCATACTGTCCTCGTGCAGTGCGCTCCATCAATGCCAGATTAATCTTGTCCATTCCGCGCCCCTTTAATCCTACGGTCACACTCGAGCTCTCCCTTCACCTGATACTTTTGATCTGGGCCGATGGATCCGAGCTTAATCAAACGGCTGGGGTCGATTGACCCCTTGGTATTCAATCTTCTCCCTCCTATAAAAGGACTCTTTGGCCAATTTCCCTAGGTTTTTCACTTCTGCAAAATCTAGTGAATATACAACTCCACTTTTCTTTTGTGCTCTGCTAAGATCAACACCTGGAATTTCTGCCTTTTGCTTCATCGTTAACCACCGGAGTCTGCACTTTCCTAATCAAGTTTGAAACCATGATCAGTAAGTTTTCTTTAATTTCTGTTTTAATTGATTTTTCCATGCCGGCACCTTTTTATTCCCTCCCCCCGATTTCCTATTAAGAACACACCATCAATCCTCCTTCCTCCATCTCTTTCTTATTCTTCTTAAACTTTCCTCTTTCTTGCTTTTTTATTTTTTTAATTTTTTCTTTTTTCAGATTCCGCCACCTCTAGTGAGGCTGTCCAATTTTCCAGCAACGATATGAGTACCCCGTCATCTTTCTCGATTTCTACCTCTCCCTTCTCTCCTTCTACCTCCTCTTCTGTGGAGGTCGATCCTGCACCACCTACTCTCTCCCCCTCTTGACCTGTTTCCTCCTCTGCAACGGTTCGCCCCCCTTGTCGGCCCCTCGAATTGCGCAACGAGTTTGAGACCGACGACGATGAAGAAGAAGAAGCGGCCTCTCCTTGCCAACCTGACCAATCGAACCGTTCCATCCCCATGAGACCGACGACGATGAAGAAGAAGAAGCGGCCTCCTCTGCAATAGAATGTTTTTACAAAACTTAATTTAAATTAAAATAAATATTTAATTATAAAAAAATAGTTAAAATTAAGTCAAATCCAATTTTAAATAACTAATTTTGTAAGAGCGTCAGTCAATATCAATCTAGTTTATTAGTAATCATGTTCATGTGTATATTTTTATTGAAAAATATATTTACTCATCTATTATAAAATCCCCATTATTATCTAGTAGGAGAATGTGGCTTTCAATTTACATATAACATCGGAGACCTAAGAGCATGGTTGTCAATTGTCTCCATCATAAATGTCAAAACTCAACTCAGCAATTGCAAAAGTGTAGCCTTTGCCTACCTTAGTACCTTGCTTTCATTCTGTCAGTGATTAACTATATACATTTATTTTCTTTTTCTTATTATCATAAATTTTACTGATCCAGCTTTTAAGAATTCTACAACAAGATTTAAACAAAATTCGAATTCGAGTAAACTATACCTCAAATTGTAACAAAATTTATTATGGCAGCGACACTGCAGAGGAAAATGGTGGTAATAATACTCTGTGGTCCTCCAATAAATTGCAAACCAGGTAACACCAATATTGTCCTTACAATATTTTACATTTTCCTTTTAACAAACTCCCATATGACCTTAATGGCAAATGACAAAATAGTTTTAGTCCCCAACAAAATTGACAAGTGGACACCTGTCCAACTCCAATTAGTCAGAAACCCAATATCTTCATCCAGCACACTTTTTGTTTAAGGCTTGTGAGTGTATAATAATTAATTTTTGTATGAGTGGTGAAATTTTTGAAGGGTAGAAATTATATTATGAAAATGATGTATGAGTGAGAGTTGACACTTACTGGCACGAGCAGTTTCTTTCAGAGCCCAGAATTTTCTGCACCAAGTAATCATTATAACTCACTCTGTTTTGAGACGATTGAATTATGTTGGACCACCGTCTAATTTTGATTTTTTTTTTTTTTTNTGTTTTTTAAGTTATCTGGATGAGATTTGTAACACTGGTGATTAGACGGTTGTTATTTAAAAAACTTATGCTAAAATTCTTAATAAAATATAAAAGATAATTTTATTTTTTGGGATTCGAACCGCTATTTAAAAACTTTATATTATTACTTGTATTTAAAAGGATATTCTTCACTTGTACGATCTTTTAATCTTATATTATAATAATTTTTTTAATTCATATATAATGAACTTATAGATGCCTTTTTAAACTGATATGCACTTTTTATTAGTTTTGAATTAATAATAAAAATGACTTAAATTTATAAAAAATAAAAATAAAAATAAAAATATATACTTGATATATTATATAAAAAATTATGATAACGAACAAAAGTTATTAACTTTTACAGCGACAGAAAATACCCGATGAATCTGTCGCTTGGTGGGAAAATCGTGTGGAACGAGGGAACCAAGAATGGTGGACAGGTTGCCGAGAACGTGGGTGCTGCTTCGATTGAGTTTTTGGGAGCTGAAGTGGGCTGCTTGGACCGAGCTCATTGAAGGATTTTGGGCCGGCTAGCTGCTGAAATTTGAGGCCCAATAATGGGCTACTTGAAAAAAATGTATGGGCCGAGACTTTAGGCCATAAATGGGTCGACTGCTGGTTTTTAAGTCAGGGAGATGGGTTGGCCGAGTACACTTAGGCACACTTAGGATTATTAAAGGACTTAGCTTTTATTAAAGACTTAGATAAATTAGGAAATTTTTTATTAGGTTAATTAATTAGGAAAAAGTATATAGATTAATAAAATTAAGAAGATTAAATAGACAAGGATATCTACTTAATTTTTATTTTTGATTAAAAGAATCTTAGAATTGAAACCAAGATTAAAAACATTAGTCGAGCTATAAATGAACGCAAATGAGGCGCTACAACCTACCCTCATAAAACGATTTTCGTCCCCAAAATTACAAAAGAAAGCTTAGACAACAAAACACGAACAACTGATCAATTTATGAAATTGGGATAATGTGATAGTTGTTGCAGTTATCATGCTAAAAGAATGGATTGTGTAGAGATTTAAATAACGTGTCATTGTATTTTTTTGATATCTAATCATTTTTATTAACTTGTCTCCAGAATAAAAGTTATGAAAATATTCAAACCCATACGTGATTTTATAAGAAAATGTCTATCTAATGACCGCATTAAAAATAAATTCTGAAAATATTCAAAACGCATATGTGATTTTGTAAGGAAAGATCTATTTTTTAATTTAATGACTATATTAAAAATAAATTTAAGGGATCAGAATTATATATTATAATATATATGTATATATGAATAAAAAATCAATTATCTCGAACTCTCTATATATATAAATATATGTAAAAAAAAAAATCAATTATCTCAAATGTAACCACTGAACAATTTTTTAAGTATTTATAATGTTATGATTATTTTCTATAACTAATAATATTTGAAAATATATAAAAATATGCTAACTACTTTTAATTTTCACGAATTTAGTGGGTAATAAATTCTTAAGTATAGCTAAAATCTAATGTAGTTTTTATCTGTACAAAATATTAATGGCCCCAAATCAAGAAGATTTGTTTGCACTTATTGATACTCAATTGATGTATATTATAAATTAATAAATATTGTCAATTTTGTCACGTATCATCTTTTTCGTTTCAAAAGGAAATTATTCTTCCAAAAATGGTGTTAAGAATATCTACTGCCAAACTCAAAAGATTACTCATACAGAAATGTAGAAAAAAGATTACTCATACAGAAATATAGAAGAAAACGAAGATAGTTTGAAGTGGAGTCATCTATAGTTATCCACAAAAGTGTATTGATACGTGTCTTGCAATAAATACACATTGAACACGTGTCAATACATAAAGTTATGAATGACTCTATAATGGAGTCATCTGATGGCTTTATAGACTTTCTGAATGAAAGGATACCAATTAAACTAACGAGACTTGTAGGGATTTAAATCAAAAGGATAAAGGAAAACATATGTTAAAAAGAGTAAAAATTGGTTAGATAAATATTGACTCATTGAATTTTTTTAAAATTTGAAAAAAAAATGTTTAAGGCGAGATAAACGAAAAATTCAAAAAAAAGATTCTAGAAATGGTAAAAAAGGGGAAAAAAAAACAGGAAAAAACATACTATTTTCGATTTATTTCTTAACTCTATTAAATTTCAGTTAACTTTTCTAGGATCGACTAGAGTTCTCAGATAAATATATCTAAGGCTCAGAAAAATAATTTCTGAACTTTCCCGAACTGACTGGCTCGCGCACAATCAGTCCAGATTCGGCTACCGACTGACCCGGCTGAGGCCCTTCTTTGGCGACTTTTGCCAGCCAACTCAACTTTTTTGGGCAAGCCTTAGGCTCTTAAACAGCTCCTAAATTCTATGTTTTAATAAGGCCAACATGCTCGGGATAACTCAATCCAACCTAGGCCAAACTCTAAAGTTCTTCTTCTTCTTCCTTTTCCTTAAAATTTTCAAAAATTATTAAGGCCAATAAACTGACTCTTATTCTCTGAATATAACTCATAATTGCAGCATAAAGTTGGACATCGCAACAGGCTCAGAGATTCATAAAACACAAGGCAAATACTAATGTGTTTTCTTCTTAAAATTCTAATAAAATCTTGAGGCAACCAACTAGTCTCTTAATCTCTGAATTTTGAATACAATTGCAGCATAAATAATGATATGCCAACCGACTCAGATTACTTCAATAATTCAAGGCAACAAACCACAATTATGCTTCTCTTTTTCATAGTTCTTGTTTAAATTCTTAAGCAGCTTAATGAAATCCTCTTGACTGATGTTAGCTTAAATTATACTCGGCCTAAAAAGGTAAAATCGTGTGGAACGAGGGAGCCGAGAGTGGTGGAGAAGTTGCCGAGAACGTGGGTGTTGCTTGGACCGAGTTCTTGGGAGCTGAAGTGGGCTGCTTCGGCCGAGTTCTTTGAAGGAGTTTGGGCCGGCTTGTTACTGAAATTTGAGGCCGAATAATGGGCTGTTGGAGAAAAATGTTTGGGCCGAGACTTTAGGCCATAAATGGGTTGGCTAATGGTTTTTAAGTTAGGAAGATGGGTTGGCCAAGTACACTTAGGCACACGTAGGATTATTTAGGGACTTAGCTTTTATTAAAGACTTAGATAAATTAGGAAATTTTTTATTAGGTTAATTAATTAGAAAAAAGTTTATAGATTAATAAAATTAGAAAAATTAAATAGACGAGGACATCTATTTAATTTTTATTTTTGATTAAAAGAATCTGAGAATTAAAACCAAGATTAAAAACATTAGTTCAGCTATAAATGAATGCAAAACGTGCTATGTTTTCTTAAAGAAATGGGGCGCTACAACCCACCCTCATAAAATTTTCGTCCCGAAAAATTATAAAACAAAGCTTAGACAACAAAACTCGAACACTTCGGACAAACCTCGTCCTCTCTTCCCAAGTGGCATCACCCCCGACAGGGCGACTCCTCTGAACCTTGCCGAGAACTACCTCTCGGTTCTTCAATTGGTGTACCTTTCGGTCTAGGATGGCCATAGGTACCTCCTCTTGCGTCAGATTCTGCCCGACGTGCTGCTCATCGAAGTTCACCACGTGCTCGGGATCGAGTGCGTTCTTCCTCAACATCGAGGCTTGGAAGCGCTAAGCACTCTCGAGCTCCAGTGATAAAGACAAAACGATATGCTAGGCCACCGACTCGGGCTAAACGTTGAAAAGGCTGAAGAAACTAAACTGCAGCTTCTTCTTTCTCTCGAAAACGAGTTACACTCCTCGTGGGTGTGACCTTCAAGATCACCTTGTTGCTCACATCGATCTTAATGTCCTTCTTTCGCTGGTCGGCATATTACTTGTTTGTTCGATTTTTGTTGTATTTTTCATTGTTATTTTGCCTTTCTTTTATCCCCGTTCTAAGCCTTTTCTTTCGTTTTTAGTTCGTTTTGTGTTTAGTTGCGTGTTTTTCTTTATTTTGGGTTTTCTGTGTTTTCGTTTGTGTTTCATTATTTTCTACATTTTTTTTTTTTTGTTTTTGGTGTGCAGGCCGGGAGCTTCGAGTGGATATGATTTCAAGAATAAGTTGTCCATACAAGCATAATTAACTAGAAGGGTTCGTTGGCGACGCGTAGGAAAAAACAACACTCAATTTTTAGTTCGGACGAGCTCAAACGAGCCAGAAACGTAAAGTCGCGCATAGCAGCTTATACCCAGGCCCCCTGGCCCGCCCAGTGCATCGACCGGATAGAGAGCTGCCTAGGGAGACCCGCCGCGGAGCGACACCCCTCGCGCCACGGCACCCTGCGCGATCAGACTTTATAAAAACTCAATTTTTCACTTTTTTTCGAACACTTTCGATGGGGACTCATTCCCAAAAAAATATCGAATTCGTATTATAAAACACTATTTGTATTCGAATATAAAACACTATTCGTAATCGAATTTGAATTTGAATATTTTGAATTCAAATATCGAATTCGAATACCGAATCGAATCATAAAAATTTGATTTGTTTACAAGCCTAGTTGCTACTCATAGTCATGCATTTTTGTTCTTTTCCTCCTTCCAACTTGTAAACACTACTATTAGGAGAAAATAAAGGTGAACGAACGATATATTATTTGATGTTTTTTTTCTTCATTCAGAGAGATATTTTTTCTCAGTTCAAGGGAAAATTTTAATCTATCCAATCGTTATAAAAAAGCTAATGTGGTCTCTCCACAAACAATGGCATTGAACCTTTTTTAAATATGACCTATTAATATTGGCGATATAGAGGTACTAGATTAAACTATTTGGATAATCAAAGACATTTTATTACTATTTACTTAATAACATTTTATTTTCATTGTTGACATTTTGCACAATTCATTAACAGTNTATAACCCTCTCAGCTAAGAAAGTATCAATTAAAATTCAATCATCACAGTTTATGAGTTTCTATTGATAAAAGGTGTTCCAATCATATTTTTCCATTCAATCACCATATCCAATTTAAATAATTTTGTAGACACCTTTATCAATAATAATAATAAAAAAAACTGTTAACAAAATTATCCGTTTTAGCTCTCAATTTTCATTTTCGAGAGCAAAATATGATATTTATTTATTTCATATTTTTTACTTCTCAAACTTTTAATTTCTTAAATTAAATGAATGATAATTAATTATCATTACGCATTTCTCTATAACTTTTACTACTTATGCACTCATATTCTTCTAATTAATTTTTTATTTATTTACTATTTATGTACCACAATACGTGGAATTATTACATTCTAATAACATTTTTGAAAATAATTAACATTTTTCTATTTCTTATTTCCCTATAGATCTTTTTATTTTATTTATTTATTTATTTATTTATTTTCCAGTATGCAACCGCACCTAGCTATTTGAACAATCTCTTACTTTTGTGATTATTGTGAGCTCGATAATTGTAAACCAATTAATCATATATTAGATGATTTCTACAAAATACATGATGATAGTTTGATGTTGAAGGGTTTCAATATAATAATTACAATAATGGTGTTCTTAGAATTAAGTATCTAATTTTGCTGCAATGAATAATTATCTTTATAGAATTGATTAAGAGAAAAGCACTAAGGGTGTCACTACAAGAAATGAGTTTCACCAATGTAATAATCGTGTTAGCCGTCAATTCCTTCATCATCTCCTCGAGTGACGGACCAGGATCTCTCTCAACTAATGACTCACAGTGTTCTTGCAGAAATCTCAACGTGTGAGCCTCTAGTGCCTTCACTATATCCTCGAGCGATGACTGGGATCTTGCGCAATTAGTGGCTCGAAGTACCCATGGAAAGAGTTCGAGTGCTCTCTAAAGCGGTATTCATACTCATCGGGATAAAAGTAGTCTTGCTTGTATCTTCGCCAACCACTATGTCCTCTTACGCCTTGATCTCCAATCCACGGACCTCGTATCTCTCTCTCATACTGGTAAGGTGTCTGGTTGGTCTAAAAGTCGTGATAATAGGCTGCCATCTCGAAAAGTTGCGCCAAGCTCGATCAGAAACGCCAAAATTCAAGTTACTCCGAAGAGTATGGGGCCGAACTATTCTGTCCAGCAGAGTATGGAGGTGCCCAATATTCTGCAAGAAAACAAAAACAAAGAAAAAGAGGGGTAAAGATGATAAAGATAAAATCCTAAGAAAAATAAAATTAAAACTCAATTAGTACTCAAAAATCACAACTCAATAAAGCCACTCCCCGGCAACGGCGCCGGGGATGAAAGTTGTGATGATAGGCTGCCATCTCGAAAAGTTGCGCCAAGCTCGATCAGAAACGCCAAAATTTAAGTTACTCCCAAGAGTATAAGGGCGAACTAATCTGTCCAGCAGAGTACGGGGTCTCCCAGTATTCTGCAAGAAAACAAAAACAAAGAAAAGGAGGGGTAAAAGATGATGAAAATAGAGATTCTGCAAGAAAACAAAAACAAAGAAAAAGAAACGCGGCAAAATTATAATTTATATTTTCTTTAACCGACTTCTACCAACTACTAGTAGTAGTGAGCAAGGGTCGATCCCACAGGGAGTGTGAATCAAATCGTGAATTTTCTCGTATTAATTGAATTATAAAAGCAATAAAAGAGGGGGGGATTTTGAATTAATAACTAAACTAACTAAAATCCTAATGAAGCAAATAAAATCTAAACAATGAAAATAAAAATAAAAATAATAAATGAAGAGAACTTTCTAGTTCACGGTTCTGTCTACACCTTCTACCGACTCGTCTAATAAACTTTGGAATCAAATCTCGTTATCTTATGAAATTACTAGCCCTAGGCAACGACACGGTCAGTTACCCGAATTTTTCCTTATTTTTAATTTAACCGCGAGACGCTCTATGATTAAACCTGACTTCTTGTACAATCTAGAAAAACGTTTTCAAGATTTAATACAATTAGCCGCTTTACGAATTAGAAAAATAGGCTAGACTAATTAGTGAACTCAACCGCGTTCGTTCACTTAATTAGGCCGTGTTATCCCCGGTAGTTACCATCTTCCGGTTACCTCTTATGAATTAAACACAACAACAATTACGGATTGCAGGTCTAATTCAGATGTAGATATTAAGAGCCTAATCTAGGCGATCAATCTAAACAAGACTAACACATCATGGTGAATTATTCAAAATAACACAAGCAATTCCAAAAAGATATTAAAATCCTCAACCATATAAATCAATCAAAACATAGTCAATCGTAGGGTTCGACTTCCTCGGAACTAGAAATAAAAAACTACTCTAACATACTAAATAAAAATAAATAATAGATAAAAGAGAGAGATTAATTATCTCCCTCGTGTGCGGGTGTGGCCTCCCTCCGCTTCCGTCGGATTCCTCTCGTCTGTTCTTTTCCCGTGCGGCTCTTTCTTTGTCTGGTCTGCGCGTGGTGGCTTTTCTGTTCTGCGTGGCCGCTCAAATAAATCCTCTCCCAAGTATGCTATTTTGGTGGCCCTCCAATTAATTAAAATAAGGGCATGCGTGTATCAATTCCTCTCCTTGGTAGCTTAGGTCTTACTCAATGAATTATTTGTTTCCTTGGGTCTTTTGTGTAGTCTTCTCTCAGCCCAATCTTTTCTTTATTTAACTCATGGGCCCATAATTTGAGCTTATTTTCGCACATGGCACAAATTGGCCAAAAATTGGGCTGGTATGGGGTAGTGGCTCTGGCCGCAACAGAGTATGGGGCTCCTCCGTACTGTCTGCTTCAACATTCCTTCCATTGCTCCACGTTCATAAATTATTCCAATATTCTGAAAATAAAGCATAAAAATATCAAAGCAAATAAATCCATTTAATAAATAAATAAGTCGAAAAATATAAATGTGCGAATAAATTAAATGTATAAAAATACATCACTAAATATATAAAACGTGCACATATTTCAACCTATCAACTACTTTGGGAGTCGACTTAGAGGGGTCGACTTAGTGAAACCTGCTTCTTCCTTCACACTTAATTCATAAAGAGAAGCCGACTGTTGTCGACATAAGGATGTCGACTTCAGAGCTATCTAGTCAACATGCGGGGGGTTCGACTTTCCATCCCAGTCGAGTAATTCGTACTTAAACCAGTATATCATGGAGTTGTGCATAAATATTTTGAGGCTTGCTACTGCACAAAAAAACTGCATAACGCATACATGGATTGGGTCCATACCAACTCAGCCCTAGACTCATGAAGAAATCCAAGAACCCACAAATCTTAGGCCGACCTCGCCTCATATTCTAGTGTCGATCCGCTAGTTAGCATATAATTTTTATCTCTCCAATTAGTGTGAACAGAAAATGATAAAGTAATCGCCCTGCTAGTCTCATCATCAAAAGATGAATTATGAGTCTCATCATCAAAAGACAAAATTTGCATGAATCCACATGTCAGGCATCCAACCCCTTCTCTTTGTTTTTTTTTTTTTCGGAACGATAGGAAGCTCATATATTCATAACAAAAATGAGACTAGAGAACAACCACACAGCCGAATAAACAGGCAACAACCGAATAAGTTAAATAGCTGATTCTAGTAGGGATGACTAACGTACAGACAGACGGCAGCCTAGAGTCAACCTACAACACAAGACACAACTAAAAACTCCCAAAAAGAGAAGAAACAAAAGCTCCTAACAGGAGAATACACCAAACACATTCCCAACGGGAGAGAAAAAAATAAAACACTACAAAATAAAACAACAAAGAAACACAAACTACCAACCCAGAAAAAACCCTTCCACCGCCGGCAGAAACAACAAGACCCGCACCAGCGACATCAAAGCCGACCACCCCATCGGGCCAGACCACGCTCCAGGAAGCCGCTCCAGAAACTGCCTAATGCCTAACTAAACCCGCAACCCTCAGCCGGAGGATCGCCGGCCTAGTTCCCTAACACCACACCACCGCCCCAACCCCAGCCTACACAACAGGCCGAAATCAGAGACGCCGGCCAACCTCTTAACCCTAGCACCAAGGGGAAAGAGGCCCAGGGGAAAAGGCCATGCAATCCACCACTTCGACCACCCGACCAAACCACCAGGTAGCCCGAGCCGCAGCCTCCCCCCGAAAACACCACAACGCCAACACCACTACGACACCAGAAGGATAAAAGCACCATCTCAGATAGGTACAAGGAACTCGACGATATCGTCTGAACCGCCATCCACCTTTAGCACCGCAAGGGAGACAACATTGCGAGAATCAGGGAAAGTCTACTCCGACTAAAGCCGGCCGCCGCCGAGAAGACCGGCAGCCAAGTAGGGAATGCACAC
>BKCP01004483.1:208750-222278 GCA_008636005.1 Striga asiatica | reverse complement strand
AAATTGGGAAAATGAATATAATAATAAAGTCTTGAAAAGATTCTCAAGATTTATTATTCTATTATTATTTTTATCTTTAAATATGATTTAAGGATTAAAATAATAAATATGATTATAATAAAATGGTGGTTAAAGGTGGTTTGAACAACTTAACATTATTTATTATTTTCAAAGTCAATAGTTAGTAAATTCAAAGTCAATAGTTAGTAGATATTATTTAAATAAAATCTGATTTTATTTAAATATTACTAAATGTTGATTATTTTATGTTAAAATGTTTAGTATAAATAGATGCAAAATGGTTTTGCATTTAAGGTGAATTCATTCCTAAAATTTCTAAGTGTTAGAAAGAAGAATAGTTCTTCATAAAACATCAAGAAAGAGTTCTTGAAATTTCCGAAAATAAAATTCATACATATTCCTATACAAGAAAACCGAGACATTCCTACTAGCGAAGGAAGGTTGTCGGAACCGGGCTTCATAGGGTGGATACGTTTAGAGGGAAGACACTTGGATTCCTAAAGTGAGTAAACTCAATCCGTTGAAGTTATCAAACCGGGAACCGATTCCCACAATCCACATCGTCGTTGAAGGAGTTCAAGACATTCGGTAAATATTTGTATTGGTATTTACTTTTATATAACAAATCAAAATTTGTATATGATGCATGTTTTAAAGATGACGATCAGTTAATTCGCAATTAGTATGTACGGGTGTTGTATTTATACGATAAATACTTACTTTGAAAAATTTTAAATTCCGCTGCTTAAAGCCCGTACGATACTAGCGAACCCAACAGTGGTATCAGAGCCACGGTTATCGTCTTTAAAACAGGTTTTGATTTGTTATTGCTTATGAGATAAGCAAGATAATTAAATGTTTATGAGATAAATATTTTAATTAACAAAAATAAAAAAAAAATAAAAAAAAAAAAAAATTTCTGAAGTCGCGAGTCGCGAGTCATAGTTGCGAGTCACGACATGATAATTTCAGTTTTTAATGGAGCCTCAGTTTTTCTCGCGAGTCGCGACTTATCTCGCGAGATAAATAAAAAAAAAATGATTATTCATTAGATGAATGATTTAGGGATGATCATGAGCCTCATATTTAATATGATTGAATGTATGTTTTCATTTTCAATATGATTGAATGAATGAATAGATGTTTAATTATGTTTTTCAATATGATTGAAGAAATGTAATTCATCGAGACCTACGAGTCTCTTGAGATGAAATTTGTAAAATTTTAAATTTTGTATCGTTCGAGATTCGATCAAGGTAGAGACCGTTCGATGACAAAGGCCCACGCATGTGTGGGTAAACACAGGGATGACACAGATCTAGGGGAGCACCCAATCGTTGGTCACGGACCCGACCACCACCGAGGCGGTAGATAAAACCGGCAACGACAACCCCATCGTCCTCACCCTGCTGAACCCATCGTGGCCATAAAAAGGCTTGGGAGAGCGCCACTTCAAAAAAGGACGAGGGCTGGGTGAAAAGACTCATCGCCACCCCGGTGTGGGTCGCCTCATCGGCGGAGAGGGAGCGAATGTGGCAGAGAGGAAGCTGAACGACGACAAAATGCGGCTAGTGTTTACTCCGATTTGGGAGAGAAAAACTTAGAGAGAGAAAATCTGGCAACCTTGATCCTTCACAAAAAACGATATCAACCCCTTAGTTGGCTAAAGGAAATTATTGTCTTTTTACTTTATTCATTTATAAATTCACCATTTAATGTCCGAAAAACACCCACGAAAAAAGAAAAATTACAAAAAAATAGCTCTTTTAAATATACTCAAACACTCAAATATTTCCCTCTCATTCAGGATTGGAACCTGCAGTCTTCAGGTCGTGAGCCTGATGAGTTGGCCAATTCCTCTACCCCGCTTCTTCCCCAACGAATGAAGCAAAGCGAAGTGAAGTCATAGAAAGCATGCTCCGATAAAATGAGCTACTTGAAAGTTGGTATTCCTGTAATGCTGCTTCGAAATATGGATCAATCTTCTGGATTGTGTAATGGCACCAAGTGAGTGATCACTCGACCATTCTTTTATTTTTTTTTTTGGCATTTATACATTCCTAAATATTAACTAATTTATTATCTATCATTATTGTAATGTTTTTACTTTTTAATTAGAAAGAAAAATTGATAACTTTAATAAATAATCATTATTTATTTTATGGGTTGTGTAATGACACCAGGTTAGTCATCACTCAACTTGGAGATCGCATTGTGGAGGCTAAGGTTCTATCGGGAAGGAATATTGGGAGCAAAGTACTTATTTCGCGGATGTTATTGACTCCTTCTGATGTGAGATTGCCTTTAAAGTTTCAACGAAAACAATTCTCACTTATGGTTTGTTTTGCAATGATTATTAATAAGAGTCAAGGACTGACATTGTCTAACGTCAGATTGTACTTGCCTAATCCTGTATTCAGTCATGGTCAACTTTATGTTGCGTATCTAGAGTTAAAAGTAGGAGAGGTTTGAAAATTATGTGTTGCGATAAGGATGGAAAAATTATAAATAAAACTATTAATGTAGTATACAAAGAAATTTTTCAAAATTTGAAATAATATCGACTTTGGTATTTTCTATTTTTGCACTTTTACACGACAACATGTGTTTTTTCTATTATTTTATGTTTTTTTTCAAACAACCCGTGTAGTACACGGGTGTCGTACTAGTCCACACTTATTCACCAATAGTGTATTAACACGTGTCCTGCAATAAATACAATTTAGACATGTGTCAATACATTAAATAGTGAATGGCTCCATAAGAAAACTATCTGATGACTCCATAGAATTTTTGTATATAGACCAGTGGTATAGGACCTTAATGATTAGTATGTGACTCAACATACGGGCCTATAGGAAAGGAGGAAATGGAATAGCTTACTTCTGAGTGATATTAGAGCGTTTTTTTAAAGGGTAATGTTAGATGCTGTAAAATTATACTTGTAAAGTTATCTATATCTATATTACAGTTTTGCTATATAAACATCGGATGGCTCAACTTATGCAGCCATCCATAGTTATCCACAAATAATGTATTGATACGGTGTCCTGCAATAAATACACATTGGACCCGTGTCAATACATAAAGTTATGGATCCATAAGAGAGTCATCCGATGATTCCATAGAGTTACTGAATCTATATAACATGATTAAATAAATAAAATAATCTATCCTTTGTAGGATTGAGAAGAAGAAAAAAATGCAGTTAACTTTTGTCGTATCCCATTTTCTGCAATTTATAGAGTTGTGTCAATTTTATCCAAATAATGCAATTGAAATGTTTATTCATTGCAAATACAAAAATGAAAAAAACTAGAAATTTTATAAATAGAGACTAGAGGTAATTCATTGATTTTTACTATAAAAAAATTGTCATATTAAATGAAAAATTCAACAATAATATACTTTGACGAATATTCCAATGGTATAACTTTCATTGGAATGATTCCAAAAGAAATTCAAATAAAAATATTTCGTCGGAATAAGTTTTCCATTAGAATTTTAGATGAAACTTGATTATTCAACGACTATTTTTTCAACGGTCGTGGGAATTTTCATTGGGATATACAATTTCTTTTAAAATTTAATTTCCACTCACATTTCAACCGTCGGAATCGTCAAAATCAAACAAAAATTTTCAATAAAAAACTCATTTTAACGGAATGTTTGCGAATTTCAGTTAGAATATGTTAAAAAATTCCAACAAAAATATTAGCATTTAAATATCAATTGAAACTGCCGTTGGAATTCCATTAGATATATTTCTGTTAAAATTTTATTATTTTGTTGTAGTATTTGAATAAGGGTTTATCTAAAATTAACCATTGATGGCGATGTGTCAGAGCACATTTGTCGGTAAATGAAACTTCAATATCAGTTATCCAAATGTGATCTTTTATCTTAAGCTACCATTTGAAGCATAGATTATATTCTTTTTAGAAAGGTAATTAAAGTTGGAAAAATCCATGGTTCGATCTCCGATGAGACACTTGTTAACAATGGATAAGATGAGACCTTCGATCTCCGAAGGGACACTAGGTAACCCCGTTTGGTAGATAACGAATTAAAGATAAATTAGCGGATTGGACTTAATTGAGAGGTTTGACCCGTCAAATCCGCTATTAAGTTTGTTTGGTAAATAACTTATTTGATAAGCTTTTTGAGCTCAAAACTCTAATTTAGAAAAAGCTAATTAGAGCAACTTTTTGGGATAGAGGATTCACAATTGAGAGGTTTTACTTGGAACTTTTTAATTTGTCTTATTTATTTTACAATTTACATTGGTTTATGGAGCTAATAAATAATAATATGTCATCCAGATGATTGATTTATCTAGAAAAATGTAAAATTCATAACTTTTTCATCAAGTGTTAGTAAATTGAAAAAAAAATATATATATTTATAAATTACCAACTAAAGAGTATTAAATGTTTTAATATATTATTAGTAAAAGAATACACCCTAAATAATAAAATGTCCTTATTGGTCATTTTGCAATGTCAAACAGCTATAAGCTTTCAACTATTTACCAAACATTTATTTAAAAACCGCTAATGCAATCCGCTGGTCAAATCAGCTACGATAATTCGCTATCTGCTGATCGCCAAACAAGGCCAATACCTTTTTTTGTAGCTACGATGATGATTTTTCGTAGATTAGTGAATCGAATAACAAAGCCAAAAATGCGTTTTAGTATATCAGAGGTTCCAATTTGTTATATAGACTAGAAAATGAAGTTCTAATAATCACCTTGAAAAATCTGTACATATACATGTACATGAACTACATATTATAGAATAACTACTCAATATTTGAAATCTATAAATAGATCCCACGCATTTAAGAAAGAAATCATATTGAATAACACTTCTACTTTCCCACACTGAAACATTACATACATGGCATCAAAAACTATACTTCAAAATAAAATCTTGTTATGTGTTTTTGTCTTTGTTGTAGCATATATAGAGTTGTCTGAAGAACAACATGAGCAATGCAGAGTAAAAAGATTACCTGGCCAACCAAATATTCCTCTTTCACAATTTTCAGGCTATATCACAGTTAATGAAAGTCATGGGAGGAACCTTTTCTATTGGTTCTTTATGGCTCAATCTCAGCCAACCAAAAAGCCCCTTCTCCTCTGGCTCAATGGAGGCAATATATATTAACCAACTGCCATTCTTTTCTTCATTTTTTTGTTTGAGCTAATATAGTAACTTTAGATTATTGCATGCATGGTGATAATTAAAAGGTTTGTATAGTAAATTTGCAGATTATTTTTTTAATTATTTTTGTGAAGGACCTGGATGCTCATCAATTGGATTTGGAGAAGCTTTAGAATTGGGGCCTCTTAGAGTTGTCGAAAAAGGCCTTGAATATAATCATCAATCTTGGCACAAAGGTTGTGATTATTTATTTTATTTTTCCCTCCTCTCATGTCGAAATAAGATATTAGGATTTGCATATGTAATTTGGTCTTATAATCACAACTTAATCATATATAAGATGGAATCATTATTAGTCTTTTGTAAAAATAAAAATACATTTTCTTTATTGTAATGATGATTTATCTTTGATCATCAACAATTTGCATGTCCTACAGAGGCCAATTTGCTGTTTGTAGAATCACCAGTTGGGGTTGGGTTCTCATACACCAACACACCAAATGATTTCAACAATATGGATGACAAATTTGTTGGTAAATTGTTTTATCACTTAACTTTCCAAATTCCAATATACTAACTAAAAACCTTGTAGCTGTTATTTAATGTTACAAGGTTGAGAGTCACTTATTTGTAGATTTTATCTTTTAACTTCTTTATATATAAATATATATATATATATATATATATATATACCTTTCTCTCCACAGCTGAGGATACCTACACATTTCTGGTTAACTGGCTGAAAAAATTTCAACAGTTCCAAGGGTGCGATTTGTTTATTGCAGGGGAGAGTTATGCAGGTCGTATGAGCTTCAATTATATTAATTTTGTGTCATAATAAATGTTTCTGCGTATTTTTGTTGTATATATACATAAATTTATTGAGAAATAGATGTTGAATAATGTTTGCAGGTCATTATGTGCCTCAGCTGTCTGAACTTGTGTATGACAGGAACAAGAATACGAATAAATATCCATATATCAAGTTCAAAGGATTTATTGTATGTTTTTTGACCTTGTTCCTCCTAATATTGTCTTTTGTTGTTTAAATCCACAAATAATACGTTGTTTCGTTTGTAAACAAGGTTAAAAATATCCTCCGAATGAATTTTCATTTTTTTATTGTAGAATGATAATTGATATATAGCTGATTTTTTATTTTTTGTTTCATTACCTATTAATAGATAACATGATTAAATTAATGGGTATTGCAGGTAGGAAACCCTGAAATTAGTGACGAATTTGATAAAAAAGGCGCACTCGACTTCGCGTGGGGCCACGCGATTATATCAGATGAAAACTATTATGTGGCAAAAAAGTCGTGTGATTTCAGTAATGATGACTGGTCAGACACGTGCTATGACGCCATAATTATGATGTGGGAACAGTATAAAGACATGGACATTTACAACGTTTATGCCCCTACTTGTCTTGCCAATACTGCCCTTACTCAAAACAACAACTCATATAATAATACAAAGGCATGCAATACTTTGTGGAAGTTTTTATTATTCCCCCAATCGCAACAAGTTTCAAGGACGGTTTTGTAATTTTGCTTCTTTTTTTGTTAGGGAAATTTATTCGGCCGCTTATCGGCGAGTTATGATCCGTGCTCTCTCGTATCCCTATACACTAGAAAGTACTTCAACAGGAAAGACGTTCAAAAGGCACTTCATGTTAATGGACCACATGTAAAATGGCAAGAATGCAAGTTAGTATTAAGATAAGTCGTAATTATATATATTTAGCTCAAATTAAAAGAACTTTTTTTTTATTTAATTAGTCATTTGTTGCAGTTATACTATGTCTGGAACAACATACAACCGCTCCATTTTTTCCGTGTTGCCGATATACAAGAAGCTCATCAATGTAGGTCTGAAGATATGGATGTATAGGTACCCATTTTTTTTTTTTATCCTTTTTAATTTTAATAAAATTTGTAGCTAGTATATTTGCTACATATTTATTGTAGCATGGACTTTTTCATTAATTTTTACTCTTAAATTTTTTTTTTTATCTTTGTGGTGTTGGTTTTATGCAGTGGGGACGTAGATGCTCGTGTCCCATTCTTAGGTACAAGATACTGTGTGGAAAATCTTAACCTAACACTCAAAAGTAATTGGACTAATTGGTATTGTGATCATCAGGTTAGTGTAAAAGGAAATTGTCTCAAAATTATTTTGTGAGAATAATAATATATAATTTTTAAAATAAACTTTGTAGGTAGCAGGAAAGATGGTGGAATACGAAGGCTTGACGTATTTAACCGTGAAAGGGGCAGGCCATTCGGTGCCTTCTGACAAGCCGAACGAGAGCAGAGCCTTAATCCACTCTTATTTGACCGGTCAACCTCTTCAAACCCACAAATGACAGAGGGTCGTCGAGTCAATACAAATCTTATATTTTCAATAATGATAATAATCACGTACAATAATGATGTTCTTAGAAATATAAGTACTAAGTTTTAATTCAACGAATAATTGTCATTCTGGAACTGATTAAGACAAAAACACTACCGAAGATCAACAATGCAAACATCGTTTGTGATGTAGCGCAGTGTATTTTCGAGGAAGACAAGTATGATCTCCTCTCTATTGCAATTTGAGAATTGACAAATGAATGTAACCAATATTTTCAGTTCACTAGCCGTGTGTGCATCAAAGGATCATGTAATGATAATGTTTTCAATAAATGACATGTACTGTTTTTCTTTTCTTTTGTTACGAGAATGAGCTATGAACTTGCTTTATGTTTTCTTAGTCATTGCTATATATGTTTTTCTTTATAAATATAGGTAATTTATGTCAAATAATAAGCATTTTGTTTCGTATGTGTATTATGTGTGAGTGGTAAATTCAACAACATATATAGATAATTTATAAAACACGATAATTAGTATCCGTTTTCCACAATAAATAAGTTATTTTTATGAACTATCTATCTATATCTATATCTATACTATTATAAAAGTATCAATGAATCTATAAAAGTACTCTGTTCTGGGAGCTTCACGCGCGTTCGACGATGTTGGGTCGCTGTTTCACATTGGACAGTGGTTGTATGCAGCAACTCTCAGGCTCTCGACAGCGCTTGCAACGCTGCGCGGCGCGCGCTTGGTCCGTCAGCGACTCGAAAGCGGCTAGCAGACTCGGCGCGATTGCACACTGCGCGTCGACGCCCTTGTCGCCTGATTGCACTACTCGGCTGACTCCAGTCATCTCTCGGCACAGGTGTGCGTACTCGGCCACCACTAGCATGGCTGCTCCCGACCAGGGCTTGGTCAGAGGCTCGTGGTTCAATATTTCAATCAACCGGGTTTCACAACCAATTAATTCAAGGCCGCAATAACATGAGACTAAGTTATAATTTTTCCCAAGACACCAATACAAAATTTTGGTCTTTCTTGTTTTGCACTTGCTCAATTAATTTTGCATGTTAGATAGTTTATCGCATAATTTGTTCAATTGTTTCTATCTGTCTGCCACATATATAAGTTATCACATAATTTGTTTGACACTAAATTGGTCAGAAATTTTATGGCGCCTTTGGGCGCCATAAGTCATGCCACAATATGATGTGTCATATGAGGTGACTTTATTAGTTTTAATTATCAATTCCATGGCATAAATGAGGTTGCTTGTTTAGAGATTTTTAAAGAATTTCATAAGATAAAATGCAAAGTTCATCACATATTAACATGCTTAGCTAATTGTTGTGCTCCAAAAGGAATCTGCAACCATTATTCTATGTTCAAGGGCCTCATAAACCTGAAAAACAAAAGCTCATTTTCTTTTCAATCGTTTAAAGTTTAACTACGAAACCAATATGATATCCAAAGTTGTTCATTTCCCGATCAAGCATCTAATTTTCATTCTACCGAACTCAAATGACAACCAAATAGATACAAGCAGAGGGTATACAACAACTTTGTAACATCACCTGAACTTTTCNAAAAAAAAAAAAAAAACTAATTCATTAATTACGGTGAAATTTAACATAAATTCAGGACCTGTGGCGGGTTTTTCAAGCCGAGCTTCGGATAAAGACCCTGAACATCGGGGATGCCGCCCATTAATTGATTTGGGAAGACAGGCACTTGAATTGCTTTTGGAGAACAATCTTGTTTCTTAATTGATTTTGATTTGGAAATCTTTAAAAAAAGCCACGTCATATATACTATAGAAATGATAATAAAAATTAATAAAGTCACTTCATATGACACATTATATTGTGGCATGGCTTATGGCCTGTTTGAGTGGCATAAAATTTATGCTAAATTGGTGGTGTGATAAATCTATCATTATATAAAAAGAATAACTTTTTTACAAATTTAGAAACATTTTCCCGCCAAAATCATTAAATATATCCTAATATAGTAATTGTTGGACAAATCTAAATAGGCAAAAAAATCGGCTCATTTTTTTTAGTTTATCAAAATCGTTGTTTGACAATAAATATTTGTTTTTCTTTTTCCTATTTTTAGTTATAAATCTACACGTTTATTTCTTCTGTTACAAAATCTCATTGCATACGTTTCCCGTGTTTAAAAAATTTCATCCCTTATCTATACAGATTTTAAAAAATAAAATAAAATAGAAACCAATTCATAATTACTACTCCCTCCTTTTCAAATTAGATGTCGTTTTGACTTTTTTGATTCATCTATTTTGTTACGTATGTAGGCATTTAATGTCTAGATACGTAACAAAATAGATGAATCAAAAAAGTCAAAACGACATCTAATTTGAAAAGGAGGGAGTACTAGAAATCCATTATCTTTAAAAAGAAAAAATAAAATAAAATAGAAACTAATTCATAATTACTACTGAAAATCCATTATCTACTTTAAGAAGCTAATATTTTTACAAATATTATAAGCTAACCATACAAAAAAGTATAATAATAATTTTGAAATAGTGTGTAATCAAATTTTTTTATATTATCTTATACACAATAATTTTATATTGTTTGACCCCGAATCTTTAATTTATAATTATTAAGTATTGTTTATCATCCTCTTTAATTTATAATTATTTTTTTTACTTCCTCTTTTTAAATAGGATCAATAGTAGTTTCCACTTCGGTCGTTGAGTCACTCAAACTCGAGGTCTATTTATAATATTGTTAATTTAATATTGTTTCCGTGCATCGCACGGGTATACACTAGTTTAATCTACATAGGTTATCCCATTATTTGTTTCGCAATTAATCAATTTTCGGAGCGGGTCAAAATAGCTATTTGCTCACGTGCAGTGCAAGTGCAACTATCTTCAACTTTTAATCCAGAAACCATTGAAGAAAAAGTTATCGAGCATATGCCAATATGCTCTTCCTCGAACTTCAATCGGAGAAATTTTCGCATTTCGGGGCCTTCAGCTTGATGGATTCAATCGAGTAAGTGCCTCGCATATCATTTCCCCCATTCCTTTTTGTTCAATTTACCCGTCAATTTATGAAATCAAAGGATGAACTCGTTCAGCTCGAAGTGCGGGTTTTTCCCGGACGAGGTCGTCCTTCAGATTCTGTCGAGGTTGCCCGTGAAATCTCTGTTCAGAACCAAATGCGTGTGCAAATCTTGGCACCGATTAATCTCCGACAGGTATTTCACGAAGCTTTATAATGAGATCTCGACCAGAAATCCTATGGTGCTGGTGGAAATCAGCAACCCCTCCTCGGAATCCAGGCCGAGTTTGATTCTGGTCGATAACCTGAGAGGGGTTTCGGAAATTTCCCTCGATTTCATCAAGGATCGGGTCAAAATCCGAGCTTCCTGCAACGGCTTGTTGTGTTGTTCAAGCATCCCTGATAAAGGGGTTTATTACGTTTGCAACCCAATGACTAGGGAGTATAGGTTGCTCCCTAGAACCCGCGAAAGGCCCGTAACCCGATTCTACCCAGATGGTGAAGCCACACTCGTGGGCCTGGCCTGCAACATTTCGGCCCGCAAGTACAATGTGGTGTTGGCTGGGTATCACCGGGCCTTCGGCCACAGGCCCGAGAGGACATTCATATGTATGGTGTTTGATTCCGAGTCCAACAAGTGGAGAAAGTTTGTGACTTTGCAGGATGACCATTTTACCCACATGAACAAGAATCAGGTTGTGTTCATAAACGGGGCTTTGCATTGGCTGACGTCGAGTGGCGCCTGTGTGCTCGTCCTCGATTTGAATTCCGAGGTTTGGAAGAAAATCCATTTGCCTGATCAGGTGACGGCTGAAGGTGGGAATCGGGTTTATTTGTTGGAGTCGGAAGGGATGTTATCGGTTGTTAGGATTTCGGATGTTTGGATGAGTATATGGGTTATGGAGGATTATGAGGGAGAAAAATGGTGTATGCTGGATAGGGTTAGTCTTAGGTGCATTAGAGGGATGGTTCCTGGGGTTTTCCCAATTAGCCAGACGAACAAGTGTGTTTTCCTGGCCACTCACAAGCAGGTTTTGGTGTATCAGAGGAAAACCCGCATTTGGATGGAGATGTATTCAGTGAAGGACACGGCTACTCTGCCTTTGTGGTTTTCAGCTCATGCCTTTCGAGGCACGATACTGTCTTGCTAGTAAAAATTTAAGGGTGTTTTTCGTTTTTCTGAATCTTTTGTGTTTATAGTCTTCGAAGAGCTATTGTTGCTCGAATTTAGTATGGTGTTGTGTTGTCGATAATGTTTCAAGATTATCGTTTTTTTTTTTTCTTTGTGGTTCTTTAGCCAGTTAGGAATCTCTGATTATTTTGCCTGGATTAGCTCTTGTTATGTTGCTTTGTTCTTGATCTGTTAATATGAATGAAAATATGTTCTGTGATTTGTTTTGTATATCTTTATGCTAGCTCTTAATTTCTTATGTATATTTTTTCCCATTATTTTCCAGGTAGGTTGTTGAATGAATTGTTTATTGTTGTGTATTTTGTTTTGAATAACTGACTACTCTTTAAGATTGTTCTGTTACGAACAGGAATGATGAATCCAATGGATTCTTGCATGTTGTGAGTTAAAAGGTTCCCTAATCAAGGTTCATAATTGGCGACAATTGGTTTCCATTTGATAATCGTAAGCTATTTGCCTGATATGGAACTGATCGACAGGTTGAAGCTACAGCAGCTGATCCTCCATTCTTGTGCAGTAATATGTGCCCTTTAAGATGTTGATTCTCAAGTTGAGAAAATTAAATCCTTTTGATGGTGTCTTTAATAAGCTTCTCGTGTTGTTTGTTGCCTTTCCTCATTTCTTTTGTTTAGCTCTGCCCCCTTCTTTTCAAGAAAGTTATTTTCGGGGATTCTAAAGAAGTGGTTACTGAATTTGGGATGCATTTATATTTTTTTCATTTTCCATTATCTTGAGAATGTTTGGCAACTCCTGTTTTGGGGGAGGGCGACAAACAGTTGGGCTCATTTTGTTTGTGAAATGAGATCAGTGACAGATCTAGGAATTGTACTCAGGGGGGTCCGGTTTTAAATGTTAAATAACGAACTTATAATTTAAGTCGAAACGTTCATTTTATATAAAAATGTATTTACTAGTAAATATAAATATCGATATGTGTATCATCAATTTTATAAAATATTATAATTCGTATCACCCTCAAACTTCTACAAAAATAAACAAAACAAAAAAAAAAATGATCGAGATTATATAATTTAAGTTTAACATCTATAATTTATGAAAAAAAATAAGTTTTCTGGTTGAAAATTTGATTTAAATTAAACATTTGCAGCACATTGCATGTCATTTTGTTGATGAAAGTTTATTAAATGAGTTTTTTTTTTTTTTAAGAAAAAAGTAAATAAAGTTAAAAATATGTGACTGTCACAAAAAAAAGTAAAAAAATCAACATAAGAAAAAGTAACAATAATTACTCTATTTTATAAATTACTAAATGACTTTACAATTAAAAGACCGAAAGAGTATATCATTGTAAATATTTTCAAAATTTTATCTAAAAATATAATTAAAATATAAGTATTGTTAGTACATTCTTCAATAAATAAATAAAAATATTAATTTAAATTAAAATAGAATAGAAAATAGTTTTAAATTATAAATATATTTGTAAATATTTTTTGATTTTCTATATATGTTTTATATATATATATATATACTAGTACAGAGCCCGTGCGATGCACGGGGTGCACAATTTTAAGGCTATTTATCCAAGTTTATAATTATATACATGAATAAAGAAAAATGTACGGGATATATATAGTACGTGACCCGTGCGAAGCACGGGATATATTTATTTGGAGAATATTATATTATAAGATGCAATATTCAATAAAAGTTTATAATACGCAAGAAAATTGTACAATGTTCAATAAAAGTTTTATAATATTCAAGTGGAGTCTTAAAGTCT
>BKCP01004483.1:192811-208396 GCA_008636005.1 Striga asiatica | reverse complement strand
ATACTAAATAGGAATATATTTGTATAATCAAATACCAAATATAATCAAATAAGTCAAAGTGTACATTTTTATTTGGTATTTGATTTTTTTATTATTAAAATATTTTTATTATATTTACCTTTTTAAAATAAAATAAATAAATAAATCAATTAAATAAATAAATAAAATATTGTAATACCAAAATAGTAATGACATTTAATGCAGTTGACTTTTCTGGATAGTAAATGTATTAAATAGAATTTCTTTTTATATAAGTATAAATATTATATTATATTATATTGCTCAAAATAGTAATGCATTTATTGCATTGACTTTTCAACTTACTAAATTTTGTAAATGGTACCCCTTATTATATATGTATAGATATATATATATATATATATATTGATTTTTTTTAATAAATGAGGGGGGTTCATGGGCCCCCTGGACCTTCTTTGGCTCCGTCATTGAATGAGATGATAAATTCTCGAGAAATTTTGAAAGTGTGTTTAATGTAAGATGAACACGTGGTAATCAAAGTTGATGTAATATATAAAATAGTAAAATAATGATTGATAATAGAAAAAATGTGAATATATAACAGTAATTTTTACAAAGGAATGTGGTAATGATTTGTTTTATTTAAAAAGTTATATAGATATATTTTAGTACTATAGACGAGTGAATATTTTTTTCTTTTTATTCATGGGTAAAATTTTGTTTTAGGTTAATATCCAAAGAGAAGGAAATTATATGGACATGAACTTTTTCCTTGTTACTCTAATCTAACGTTAAATGCCCTTAAAATTCGTAATATATAAATGAATTAGAAAATAGACTCGGGCCCATTACAATAAAACTATTACTAAAAGTTCGAGATTAAAAAGAGAAAAGAAAAAAACACAATCTTGATTTAAGAGACTCAGGCCTCAAAATATATACTTATTTATATATATATATATAAATATTACTATAAAACTGTGCCTAAAAAACAAAACAAATGGTTTGCAAATTGCAAAAGAAAGAAAAAAGAAGCAACATTTTATGGGGCCCTGCGGTTTGTGGACTCGGAGTTTCTTCTCGAACTAATTACCTCCTGCACGACTATAACTTTTATTACTTCCCAAATAACGATTATAAAAAACTTTAATCCTAATCAACGATACTAGTGCGTGGCCCGTGCGATGCACGGGAAAATAATATTACGATTATATTATAAATTAAATATATAATATCATTAATTATGATTTACCCATTGTTTTTAAATTAAACCAAGTGGGACACAGTCCGACCGGATGGACCGAGAACCGGGTTATAAACGGTGTAGTTCGTTTGAATAAAATATTTACTATTGAGTCCGTCAACATCAGGCAGTTGGACTGGTAGGATCGTTACGATTTTCTAAATAAATTTTGTTACATTTAAAATTATTTTAAATAAAATTACATATTTAAATAAAATAGAAATTTATAAATTGTTTATCAATTAGTTTTAACATTTGAATTTATAAATTGTTTAGATATTTAAGTAACACATTTTATTAACTTTTATTATAAAAAGTACTCTCTCTCTCTCTCTATATATATATATATTAAAATGTATATATATTGATATTAAAATGTTTATAAATTAAAATCTGAATAAACTACAAATGATTTAATAGAATAATTTGATCGTTTCGATGATGGTTCGATTCTGAAAACCATATTCACTGTACATTAGTAAAAAATATAATAAAATATTATTTTATTCACATAAATATTAATAAAATGATATATAAATATTCATTAATCATTAAACATGTTGTCATATAAACGTATTGTTAATATGATTATTTGAAGTTTGGGGAATATTAAAAATTGAAATGAATTAATATATAAATATTGTTGTCATATTCACATGGTAATTCTTATTAAAACTTGAAATGTATTAACAGGCTTTGAAAAATGGTTAACATGCTGTTACATGTTGAAAAATTTATGAACAAAGCCTCATAAATTGAAAAATCTTGTTAACATGTTGTCAATTTTTAATGAACAAAGTCTGTTACCATTTCAATTTTAAGTGAAAATCATGTATCTATATAACAAAGCATGTTAATCACTCTTTTAAAATATTGTTAATATGATTATTAGGAAAAAAAAAGTTACTAAGAATGGTAGGTAATTAATGTTGACTGAAATTTGACTTTCCATTTTTAAAAAATGGTAATTCTTATTATATATATATATATATATAGATTTTTTATAAATAATTAGTAAATCAAATACTTCACATAATATTCACAATAGTATAAAGTAAAATTACCGAATAGAATTGACTCGTCTATTTTGTTGACATCTTGCAATGTTGCAAAGTCTCTGAATAGAAATCGAAACATAGAAAAAGACAAAGTGTCTTTGCATTTCATAAATACAGTGCCCCCATGTAGTATTATCTTAAACTCGCCAGTTGCAGATCTATACATACCAAGGTTGCTATCAACTTGGTAGTTTCGTATAAGAATGACCATGCCCTCTTCAATGGACTTCTCTTTGAACCCCGGAAAATAGACTGCTCTTAGTCAAGCTGTAATGCGTTTTCCCTTCAAAAATAAATTGAAACGGCAAATGTAAAAGTAATCTATATGATACGTAAATAACAAATAGTGAGAAATGAAATCGAAATCATATGCCTACCGTTCTATCATGCAAAATAAGCTCGAGATGCGACTTGAATGTGCTGCCCTTATCTTGATAAAACATCCTCACAATGCGGACTTTAAGCATAGGTCTCTTGCTCCTATTAATTTCTTCGATTAATCCAAATGCTTGATCCATGGCAGAGAGAGTGATTTTTTTTTTGTACAATATGCGATTGTAATTGTAATACGTTGAATGGGTGATGTTGGTAATGAGGGTACATATATATATATATATGTTAATGAGAGTATCTTGTTAAAGAGAGTTTCAAATCGGCTGAAAATCAATAGCAATCTTGTTCCATGTGAACTTTAGAAAATTAAATCGGCAAAAAAATCGTAACTTTTGAAAGAGTCCTAGCAAATGGAAGAAATATAATTTTTAATTTTAATGTAAGTAGAGATTGTTTACAAAAAGTAAAAACGTGTTAATGTCCTTTTGGCGTGGATTTTATATTGCCTATTTTATACGTATGTTCTGTATAGTTTTTTAGAGATAATAATTCAACACGTGTATTTGTTTTAGGAAATGAATAACAAACTTAATATCAGTTTTGAATATTGATAAGGTGTATGAAATATTTCTCCTTACAATACGGATTTTGTTTTTTAATCTTAAAATTATCCCAAATATCTTCTCCTTATAATAGGATTGTTGTTTCTTCAATTTATCGTTAAAAAAATATGTTTAAAAGGCATATGAAATGAGATTATTTCGTTACCATAAAAGAATATGTGATAAGGATGTATGAAATGGGATTATTTCGTTACCATAAAAGAATATGTGATAAGGACGCTGTTAATGAGGCGTGTGATATAGGATTATTTAATGAGAATTAAATTGGTATAATTAATGAGTTTTAAAGGCGTGTGAAAAGGACATAAATGCTGTCTTGCGTGTGAAATGGACATAAGAGTTACCGCCGATTTTGGAAAGTAATTAATGCAAAATTGACTTTGACCAGCAATTAAATTACTAATTTTGATAAATGTTAATTCTTATTATATAAGTATATATTATGGCTTTATTTACGAATCTATAAACAATTTAATGCCACAAAAGATACTCTCTCACTTTCAAATTTTAAATCCATTTGAGTAATTAATTTATTGAATAAAAAAGGTAAGTTAACCTTTATTGGGGTAAGTAAACTTATATTCGAGGTAATCAAAGCTTCTCAAAATTTCATCTACCCAGACAATCAAATTGATTTCTCTCTCACCGAGTAACCGATCAAAAAAATTGATTTCTTTTTCACCCAAACAAGCAAAGTTGTTTTCATCACTTGTTCCCATTTTCTTTTTCTTCTCCTTCTCCTTCTCCTTCTTCACCCCAATTTTTCCATACCGCTCGGACCTCAGATTGGTGGTTGAACGGAGACGGGACCTCAAATATTTGGCTAGTATAACGGTGACGAGTCAAAGGCCTTCACCTCTAACGTAAAGGACGGCTGGAGGAATTATCATATTCGCGTAAGTTAAAGATATCCAGAAAATTAATCTTTTCTTATGTGATTAAGATAGTTTTGGGCTTTTTGTACGATTTCGTCGGATTGAGAAATTCCGAACTAGACGGTGTTTAGGATATGTTTTTGGATGATTTTTGGTGTTCAATTTAGGTTATGTTTGGTTAATTTACAGTATATGGATCGGTTATTTTCTTATTTTGGTGTAATCTTTATTAGTTTTTTCATCGTAAATACTCAATTGAACCAATTTCAATTATCTCTGGTTGTTATGATTTTCTATTGTATGTTTGTTTGAGTTCTACAATTTGTTTTGATTTTATAAATGTTGTGATATGCGTAGTTTTCTTCTAGTTTCCTTTCCCTCTTAACATTCCAAACCCCATTAGTTTACCAATCTCTCTCTCCCTCTCTCAAATATGCCCATCAAGCCATCTCCGTTCTCTGAGCGGCGATAATCGCTGTATTTAATTCTTATTTTGCATCAAAGGTATAATCTTTCATCTATCTCTGTTACTTATCTCACTCTTTCTAATTGTTTGTATTTGTGACCTGTTTGTGCTCGTCTTTGAGTTTTACATGTTTGGGATTGCATTTACGCACCACTTCACGATTCCTTTTTCTTGTTTTTTTTCCTCACTAATCTTCCTATGTGCAACAAAAAGGTAAAAAGAGGAATAAAAATTGATTTGGGTTTTTGGTACCTGTTCTTTTATGGTGGTATCTCTATTTCCCCTTCGTTTTCGCCCCCACTTGTAAATGGTTTATTGGGGCTGGTGGAATTTGATTTTTTAGGATGTTCAGTTTGGAAAAAAGCAAAAGGCGTGATTAATTTTTATCCACAGGAAAAGATAAATGAAAATTTATTGCGCTGCAGGTGTTTGTATTTTTGCGTGAATAGGACTGGAAATTGTGTTTTCACCAAAAGGAAAAAAGAAAAAAGGAAACCCCAGTTAGTGGTAAAAGGGGGCTTAATTTTTTATGTCGCTGAGGATAAAATCAGTGGTAGATAGGTTTGTACAAGAGCTGAAGGAAGCTCTTGAGGCAGACATACAGGATAGAATCATGAAGGAGAGAGAAATGCAGAGCTACATTGAAGAGAGAGAACGTGAGGTTGCCGAGCGTGAAGCTGCCTGGAAAGCCGAGCTCTCACGCCGTGAGGTACACTTATTCTTGACCGTTATGATTTTTAAGTGGTAGCTTGAGTTTTGGTCAGATGGCTGCGAGATTATGTCAAACTACGCCGAATTAGGGAATATTGTTGTGGGTAAGTCATTGCAAACTGTGTGTTATTAAGCTTTCAATCAGTTACAATGAATCAACTGTGTGTTTATTGTTAATTTGGTTTCAGATTCAGCAAGAATCTTTTTGTCTGATTGTATGGTAGAAGCAAACCCAAAATGCTCGTTGGGTGTCTTAAGCATGAAATTGTTTAGTAAAGCTTTTAGAAGCTATTTTATATTTAATCCAGGAAAATTGCGACTATATATCCTGTTTCTTGTCTGTTTTCTTTGAAATCAATGGTGTAAGGTGGTAGATTAGTTGTGAGATAATTTCTTTTGATCTTAAAGAACGATTGTTTTGAATCATAAATATAGAGATGCACATTTTTAGATGGGATTCATGTATCATATTATTGGCCTTTTGCGGCAAAGGTACAGTTTGTGTATAAATGGTGTTGAAGGTCTAGTTAGGAAGTGTCTTGCTAATAATAATATTTACGAATTGTCATTCAGAATTTACGAATTGCAGTCCCCACAAGGAACCTTTGTTAATATTAATATTTATACAAATCTCAAGATGTTATTTTGTACATTTTGAAAGATAAGATTTTTATTAGTGGGCTAGACATTTCAAAAAGACAACATGTCCAACAACTAAGTGTAGCAGAGATGCGTATGTTGCGTTGGTTCTGCGGGCACACAAGAAGGGATAGAATCCGGAATGAAGATATTCGAGATAGGGTCGGGGTGACTCCAATTGAGGAGAAATTGGTTCAACATCGGCTGAGGTGGTTCGGACATGTCCAACGGAGGCCTCCTGATGCACCGGTGCGTAGGGGAGTTCTACAGCGGTTCGAGGACGTAAAGAGAGGTAGAGGTCGGCCTAAACTCACTTGAGAAGAGTCGGTTAAGAGAGACCTTAAAGATTGGAATATCTCCAAGGATTTAGCGGTGGATAGGAGCGCTTGGAGGCTAGCAATCAACGTGCCAGAACCGTGACTTTTGCTCCTTTCTCTTTTGCTCCAATCTCTTCCTTTTGTTTAAAGCCCTTTCTGTGTTTCTCCTACAGATGGTTCTCTTGGGTTTCATCTCTAGCCTACCCCGACTTGCTTGGGACTAAAGGCTATGTTGTTGTTGTTGTTGTGGCTAGACATGAGGAGTAGTTTTAGTAATTTTTTTGTCACCTCTCTGTATTTTCTGTGCAACTTTCAATTTTCTCACAGTAAGATTACTAATATGAGGCTGCTCATTGATTTCAGGCAGAGATTGCTAGGCAGGAAGCCAGGTTAAAGATTGAACGAGAAAATCTCGAGAAAGAGAAAAGTGTGCTCATGGGGACCGCTTCAAATCAAGACAATCAAGATGGAGCCCTTGAGATTACTGTTAGTGGCGAAAAATACCGCTGCTTGAGGTTTGCAAAGGCAAAGAAATGAGACCAAAATGGCTTACTTTTTCGTATTTATCGCACTAGAATTTGTTAGTTTATTTGTTTATTTTTTAGCATGTTGTCTTCTATGGTCTATTTCTTGCGGAACATGAATATCATTGATGATTAAATCATTTTCCTAATTGTTAGGATTAATTTTTAATTCCTTAAGTTGTTAAAGTTTGAATGGTGGATGGTTTTGTTGCTTTGATGAGCAAACCCAGCTGTCTAAATCTGTTTTGAAGCAGGGTTTTTGTTGAAAAAAATCATGGACATTGATGTATATATTGATCCTTGCACGGTATTGTTACTTATGGCAAGAATCAATCATGTTTAGTTAATTTCATGGTTTTATTAGACAATTTTAAGTGCACTATTACTTGCAAGGGGTGTGTATTCTGCAGCGAAGAGCGACTATTCTGGCCTTGTACAGACTTCAATTACTTTGATATTTAGAGTTGAATAATAGTTGTTACAAAACAATATGTAAGTGCATATGCTTGTGTATATTTAATATTTTAAAAATAAATTCAATAATTTTAATCGACCGGTAATTTCATTGTTGCACGAAATCATATGTATTGATATGAGACATATTTTTCATGTTAAGAAAATATTTTTCTCATTATTTTATACTGACATTTTCTTCCATATAATTTTATTTCTTATGAATATATATGATTATCAGGATACTTACAGTTTTGTGTATATTTCAATTAATAATTTATTTTATATGCTTAACTTATCAAATATATTTTGCGAGTCTTACAACAAAGTACATGAGATTGTCGGTAGTTTTTAGCTTACATATTCAATATGTGTCCTAAAATGAAAATCGTAAAAACATAAATAATGTGATATTTCATGCATAAAAAAAAATATTAAATTTTGAACAAAAACAGGTTAATATTACGAAATATAAAAGAGCATAATATGTTAGTAGACTACTTTTTTATTTAAACAATACATGATTGGCTCGACGTTCTTTCAAGTCACGAATCCCATCAATGATTGGCTCCGTACTAATAGATCTTGCAATTCCTCTTTCGACGAAGATAGTTGTTTTGTAGTGTTTTTGCCGAGTACGATCGTAAACAGCTGTAGGTTATATTCATTATCGTATAACAGCTGTAGGTTATATTCATTATCTGCATAAAGGAAGACAACTTTTTCTTCAAAACAATTTCAAAACGAACTTTTTCTAACACTTCATCGCTTGTTTTCTGGTTTGGAGCCTTTTGGTTTTTCGTTTTCTGTTGGTATTTATACTTTCTTTATTTTTTGTCGGGTTCATTTGTCGTCTGTATGAAAGGGCCTTCACATCTGGGCAAAGAATTTACAGACCACTTTCGTGTGATAGTAACAAAATATTCTTGAAAACTGCCGACCTTTTGAGTGGATCGATTATTAGAGATTGTACAATATTTTGTAGCAATTTGTGTTGGAAAATCTCCATCAGGTGAACCTCAATCGAACGAGTGGTTCCTCAAAAGTTTTTTCATCTGGCAGTTTTTTTTGTTATGTGATCAGGTTTAAAGAAAAATGTCTACAACAGCTGCAAGGATTAATTTTCATTTTCTAAGAATAACAAAATTTTGTCCTCTCAAAGTTACAGAGCAATCATATACTAACTGTTTTTTGTCCCCCTCAATTCCTATTTTATTTCTTATTTATATTAAATATTAATTGTCCCAGTAGAGTATCCACAATACTTTGAGTTCAATCCGAAAAAATTATATGCCATCTAAAAAATAGACTCAGTTTAAAAAAATATTTTCTCCAATGCAAATAAAAGTAAATTGAGTCCTGTTGATGTGGCAGCCATAAAAAGAGACTCGGTCTTCCTTTAAGTCTATTTTAGACCCAAGTAGAGACCTAGTCTCTTTGTATTAGAGTGAATTTTGTTAATTTTACATAATTTTATCCATGTCATCCAAAACTTAGGTTTATTTACATACCACATAAGCAAGACTAGACTCAATGCATTGTAGATGGTCGTACAATACTCCAAGATTGGACCGAGATGTTTATATCATTTTTGGACTGGAATTAGCATTTGATTATGAGGATTATGTTAGACTAATAGTTGCATTTGTATTTTAGTTTACTAGAAAGTGTCAATAGGAAAACACATTTTTACTTACAAGTTGTAACAACTTTACATAACACACTTTGTACTTGATATAAATACCATGAAACTCTAATTGTACTCTACTTTTTTGTTAACCAGAAATAAAGTTTTTCCTTCTCTTTCTCGCCTGCCTTCAATTCTTTCATTGTTGATCTTCAACATTTAGCATGGTATCATTTGCTTGGTTTTGTGATCTCGTTTTTTATTCTGCTTCTTCCCCCCTTTTTTTTTTCAGTATTGATCGTTTGTAGTAACCCAGATCTATACTTGATCTGTTTCAATCTGTGATGTACTCTTGATATTTTGTTTTGGATTGATTAATTGGATTAATTGGTGCCTATGGCGAATTTGATTGACGATTCGACGTCTCTATATTTTGTTAACACAATTGACAATTCAAGCGCTCTAATAGTTGCCAAGCTTTTTTACTGGTGATAAATATGTGTCTTGGTCCTGCGTTGTTGCTATGGCGCTCAGTGTTAAGGATAAGCTTGGTTGACGGTACACCCTCTGTACCAAACCCTACTCAGAGTCCTTCTGAGTTTCTTGCTTGGGTACGTGCGAACATTTTGGTTCTCTCTTGGTTGCTCAACTCTGTTAGTAAAGATATACGACAATCTTTGTTGTTTTTTCTGTTGCTCAGGATGTGTGGGATGAAATGGAGTCAAGATATGCTTTGTCCACCGGTCCTAGGGTTTTTCAAATCCAAAAGTTTATGAGTTCTATAGATCAAGTGTCTCATATAGGCCTATATTTCCTTGTTACTGTCGTGCTTTTAACAATTGTTCTTGTAACATTTTTTTATGCTATGGTTTCTGCTCAACAAAAAGTTTTAGTGATGAAATTATTTATAGGCTTGAATGAGTCTTATACCTCTCTGCACAGTCGTATCATACTTTCTTCTCGTCTGCCTTCTTTGTCTAAGGTTTATTTCTTTCTTCTTCAGGAAGAAAGTCGTTGTAACCTTACTAGTTCCACTAAAATATTTTATTCGCTTACTATGGCTGCGAAGTCAAACTCTCAAACTTCTCTTAGACATACTCGACCCCTTTTTCCAAAAGATAGAAAGACAGTTAAATGTGGTTATTGTGGTTACGTTCATCCTTCAGAAAAATGTTATCAGGCTATAGGGTATCCTCCTCAGTGGAAAGGTTCTAGAGGTCTCTGATCATACTTCTGCCAATTCTGTTTCATCTGGTCCTGTTGTTGAAAATTTTCATTATTGGCAATCTCTTTCATGAGTTCTTAGAATATAATCATTCTTATGAGGGCAAACATGGTCTTGGAGTGGCTAATACTTACTCAATTGTTGGCTACTATCACTTCTAAGCCACCAGGTGTTATGGTACAGTATGTTTACAAAATACACATGGATTTTAGACACTGGTGCTTCTGATTGTGTGACATTAATCTATTCACTTCATCCCTCATTCCTATATATAGCACTGTTAATCTTCCTAATAGACAAAATACTTGTGCAAGCCATGTGAGACAACTTAATATGGGGCAGAGTCTTGTGTTGTACAATGTATTATATGTTCCTACTTCCAATTTTAACTTGGTATATGTTTCAAAATTAACTATCACAAAAAGTTGCCTAGTTAGTTTCTTTTCTTCTTACTGCACATTGCATGAGCTGAACTCTAAACCAATGATTGGCTTTGTTGAAGCTAAGGGTGTTCTATACCATCTCAGTTTTTCAAATAATGATTGTAAACGTTTCTGTAATACTTTAGTTTCTGATGTTTTTATTTCTTTTGACATTTGGCACTATAGACTTGGTCATCTATCTTATCATAATCTTGTTCACCTCCATTTTTTATATAAATTTAAACCTTGTGATGTTTCTTCTGCTCATAAGCCTTGTGATGTTTGTCACATTTTAAGACAAAAGCGACTACCATTCTCTGTAAGTTCTTCTACTGCTTCTACTGGTTTTTGAACTTATACATCGTGATATTTGGGGACCCTTATCCATTCCTTTTCATTTTGGTCATAAGTAGTTTTTGACAATTATTGATGATCATAGGTGGACAACCTGGATTTATCCACCTCATACCTAAATTTGATTCTAAACATCATATGCTACACTTTTACAACATGGTCAAACTCAATTTTATAATACAATTACGGTTATCAGGTCTGATAATGGGTCTGAGTTCCTTATGCATGATTTTTATAATACAGTTGGTATGTATAATACATCAAACTAGTTGTGTTGAAACACCTTAACAAAACAGTAGAGTAGAGAGAAAGCATCAACCGTTGCTACAGGTTGCTAGGGCTATCTTATTTAATGCTATTAATCTAACCTTACCCTTTTGGATTGATTGTGTTTTAGCTAGTGCTTATTATCAATAGGATTCCTTCTACTATCTTACATAAAAAATCAACCTATGAAATTCTTTATGACCAACTCCCAAAATATGATCACTTAAAAGTAATCGGTTGTCTTTGCTATGAATCTACACTTAATTCTAATATATAAAAACTTGACCCTAGAGCATCAAAATGCATCTTACTTGGTCATCCTTTGGGTTTTAAAGGTTATAGACTTTGAAACTTAGATACCAAGCATATATTGATTTTCAGAAATTTGTCTTTCTATGAGTCTGTGCTACATTTTAAAATTTTCTAACATGATACCTTCACATCGAACACCGTATTATTTTCTCCCCCTTCTTCATTTGTATATGATACAGATGTTCCCCTTCATATAAAAAATCTGCTAACCCAGCATTATGCAATGACCTCAGCTCCCCACCACACAGACAACCTATACAATCACTCATCAATACCCATATTGTTAACCACTATCCACCCCAAACTAACCTCAGAATATCTTCAAGACCTAGACACCCTCCTTCGTACCTTAGTAGATATAAACATTCTCTCCCCCTCTCTTCCAATGTTGCTTCTACCAATGCACAGATTAACAATACTCGAACATCATTACATCCAGTACATAACCACTTATCTATTGATAGACTCAATATTAATCATTCACATTTTAATGCATGCATAAGTAAAATTCCTGAACCTAGAACATATAAACATACTGTAAAAGATCCTCTTTGGCAGGAGGCAATGACTAAGGAATTGGATGCTTTAGAGAAAACGAATACATAGATTCTAACTAACTTGGCCCCTGGAAAAAATTGTATAGTCTGTAAATGTGTTTATAAGGTGAAACATAACTCAGATGGATCAATAGGTAGATATAAGGCTAGACTAGTAGCCAAAGGCCACACACAAAAAGAGGGCATATATTTTTTTGATACTTTTTCCCCTGTGGCTAAAATTACAACTTTGGAGTTCTACTTTCAATTACATATGACAAAAATTTGTTTTTACATCAACTAGACATAAATAATGAATTTCTATATGGTGACTTAGATGAGTACATATACATGACCCAACCCCCAGGTTATATTTCAGAATCTTCTTCAAAATTTTGCAAACTTGTCAAAAGTCTATGGCAAAAAATAAACCTCTAGACAATAGTTTTATAAGCTTTACATGTTTACTAGATTACGGTCATTGTCATCCCACATCTGATTGTTCCTTTTCATTAAATCTTCTAATTAGAAGTTCACAACCTTATTGGTATATATTGATGATATTATTCCACCTGGCAATAATACGACCAAGCTATCTTCCATTAAGAAATGCTTGGATGATTGTTTCGCAATAAAGAACTTAGGTCAGTTAAAATACACGCTAGGTATAGTAGTTCAGTCTGAGAATGGTATCAATTTATGCCAAAGGAAATATGCTCTTGACATACTAACTGATACTGGATTTCCAGGATGTAAACCTGTTAATTCTCATACAATTTTTAATCTCAAACTCATCTATCTGTGTAAAAATAATTCAGAACTTGTTGATGCTACTTCTTATAGAAAACTTATAGGCAGATTACTCTACCTCACTATCACAATACCAGACATGTCTTATAGAATACAAGCTCTTAGTCAACATATGTGTTCTCCAACTCAAAACCTTCTCACTGCAACTCATAGGGTTCTCAGGTCCCTTAAAAATACAGTGGAACAAGGGATTCCTTATCCTAGAAACTCATCCTTAATTTTACATGCATATAGTGATAGTTATTGGGCAGGTTGCATTGGCACTAGAAAGAGTATCACTGATTTTGCGTTCTTTCTTGGATCATCCTTGATCTCTTCGAAATCCAAGAAACAACCTACTATCAGAGTATCAATCCACCAAGATATTTGGTTGAACCGCCTTGCCTCAAATCTCTCCATCCACGAATAAGATCAATCAGAAAAGCATCGTCGTGAGAGATTCCCGTTGTAAGAACTTTATATACACCAAATTACCAATGACCGTGATTAATTATTGTAGAAAGTGAATTTGAATATATTATTTATAAAAGATTGATAAGTTAAAAATATGTGTCGATTTAGTGGATAATTTAGGATTTATATTTAATATTTGAGTTCAATTGACTTATGTATGACATTATCTTGTATTTTCGAGTGGAGACTACCGGTGTTTGAATTTCTGTGCAGATTTAAGGCTCTTTAGCATATCAAATGGAATGTTCAACTTTGGATCACTTTAGAATTTGTTCTGCCTGGATCACAAGACTTATACCCAACATGGCAGTGCTGGATTTTGTTGAACATGACCATGTCAGGATGGACATGCGTAGTGTATTATCTTTGGATGTGGGTCTGTTAACACCAAGCCCAATAGCAATATTAAGAGAAGGCAGATTAGTTTTTAAGAACGGGACAACAGCTGCAAGGCAACAGATCTGCTTAGAAACAGAGAGATCGCAGCACAAGCAACGACTCTCTCTTCCCATTTCTTCTTCTTTTATTCATTATTTTTCTTTTTCTTTTCTTTTGAGTATGATAACCTTGCGCAGTTAATTTATCTTTGTCTTGGTTGAAGACGATCGAAACCCCGAACCTATTACTATGATATCGAATTATTTTTCTTTCAATTCATATATTTTTCGCATCAATGTTTCGTGTACATATTTTTATGATTGTTATGCTTAGCTTATAGATTGGCCACCTGTTATTCTATGCATGCGATCAATTGCTTGATTGATACTTGAGTCGGATTTAGATCACGTGTCTTTCACTAGAAGTAACTAAGATAGATAATTGACCAGATTTAGGCGTTGTCGTTCTTAGGTGAAACAATTGAATAAGTTAATATTTAACGGATTAGTTATTTATTGATTGGATTGTCGGTCTCTTGTATTTAATGTTATTGCTAAAATAATTCTAACAAAGAAAGGAAAAGAAACGACCGCAATAGGGTAATGCCCGAGTGTACGATCCCAATAGGATAATAAAGACACACTCGGGCTAACTGAGGCCAACGACTCAGACCTAAAACACAATAACGAACACAAGACAAAATACAGACACAGACGACACAAAACAAAAACAACAGAAACTAAAATAAACACAGAGAGCCCTTCCCCAGCAAACGAACAGACCCAACCAGCAGTGAAACAATCGACACAAGAAAGAATCCAAGCCCGAGATAACACTACCGAAACTGCGTGAACGCCTATACAGTAGCCAAAATCGAGCTTCGAACCAATCCCCGAATCGACCCGTCATCAACCGAGAGAAAAATGACCCGCCCCCACACCATCTCCGCCCAAGCCCGTCTAACACCACTAGCCAAGCTCGAGAGAACCAGATCCCCCGCCCCCTAACACCACTAGCCGAACAGGGAAGGTGAGGGTGGAACGGTCCCTCAACTCCGACTGCCGCAACAGGAACCTAATACTAGTTCAGTCACCTAATAACGTTGAACTCGTGTCAAGACGTGATCAAATTTCTAATGTTTTATGCATGCCTCTAGCCATCTCAAATGATCCCATCTGAACAAATAGACTAAAATATTTCAAAAATCTTTGTCAAACCACACACTAGTTAAATCACCTAATAATGTTAAACTCAAGTCAAGATGTGATTGAGTTTTAAGTGCTTTATGTGTGCCTCACGCCATCTTAAATGATCCCATTCAAACAAATGAGATCAAAACACGTCAGGAATTTCTTTAATGAGCAAAGGAGTTTCATTGGACACAATGCAAATCATTTGGACCTTGACCTAACACGGCACCAAGCCTGAGCCTCAAATGGGTGAGTCATAGACACACGTGCGCATGTTGCCATTTATGCCATAGATTCGACCCTCAATGGGTTTTTTTACAATTGAACCACACCCACTCACATGAGTATGTGTTGATCTGACAATACAAAAAAACTCAGGTAGAAATTCAAATTTATATAATAACTAGCACGACACTCGTGTACTATACATGTGCATAAAAAACAATTGTATCAAAAGAAAGTAAAGAAATTTATATTGTTTATAATAGATCATAGAAAAATAAATATACAACTAATAATTAAAAAATTAACAAAATTAATTACTTAAAGCGGTACCATATTTTATACCCGATTTGTCAAAATAATAGTTTTTTAAACACATTTACAAATATATATGTATATATATAATTCAAATTTCTATAACTCAGTAATTTGATTTTGAATATTTTAAGTTTTTTCCAAGTTTGATTGTATTGTAATTGTATTTTATATTTGTACAACTCTGATTTGCTGGAGACCTAGATCTAGGTTGAATCGACTAAGAAAGAGCTTCGATTGTCCAAGAATAGCT
>BKCP01004483.1:181813-192792 GCA_008636005.1 Striga asiatica | reverse complement strand
GGAGTGGTTCCCGGCATGAGTCAATAAGGGGAATAAGAAGATCAAGTGTATGGACTGTATGTATATATCAGAGAATGTAGAGTGTTTAAGTTGTACCTCAACTCCCTTTTATAATTGGAACACCTTGATGCCCAAGATTTAGCTGCCCGAGCTGCCCGGCTTCGCCAGCCAGTCTGCCCTTAATAGCCCAGCTATCCGAGTTTTAATCCTTATCTCTTTGTGTTCATCCTTATATTGATCTCATCCTTATCACCACCAGATTCATCCTTATCTTTGATTATATTCCCTTTTATCCTGGTTAGGTCTCCACTCACAGGTTCCTAGATCCCAGATGTCAGTACTAGATGTTAATAGGTCGCAGTTCCTAAGGTCGTCTCGTCTCAATGATTTTTGATGAGTCAGGTGTCCAAGTCGAGTGTAGCTTATTTGGTTCTCTTTTGTCTTGCAGGTCGTCATGTCGGGTGCTAATGAGGCTCAGCAACTCAGGTCGCCCTAATGGGTCATATTAGGTCTCCTGAATTTAGGTCGTGTATTCTTCAATATGTCATCCACTATACTTTAGTAGACCTGATATAGGATAATGTACCGAGTCGACTGGACCCAGGAAATAGCATGACCGAACCAGATGAACTAGCATGTCGAGCAGAGATCAAAGGCATTACATGATGAAGAATCTTCAGGTCGATGGGGGCGTTGTTGATCCAAAGAGCACCGATAGGTTGAGCTAGGGCCTTCGGATGGCCTGGTTGAAACTCAGCCTAAAGGTACAACTGGTCGTAGGATCGACTAGATAAGCAGAACATAGGAGCTTGACATCGTTGGTACTTTACCTCAAGGTAATTTGGGTCGGTCGCACGATTAGATCGTCTAATAAGGAAGACTAATGGATAAGAAGAAATATTATTTGGATAACATCCACATGTGGATAGGCCACGTGGACTAACAGAATTGGGCAATCCGGGCAGCCCACACGGGAAATCTTGGACAACAAGGTATCATCTCATTATATAAGGGAGTGAGGTATGCCCACTGTTACATTTCACACTTTATATACACTTACGTACTGTTTATCATCTTCTACACTTGCTCAACCTATCACTGGGGTCGTTCAGACAAGCGACCATCCAGCCCAAAGGCCTTAATCATGATGGACTTTTTCTTCGACCTCGCACTTGGATCGACCACCCAACCCGAAAGCCTTAATCATGGTGGATTTTGGAAAATCAAATGATGAACTGCTACTGATGTCAAATGAGAACACATCGAACATAACAATATAGAGTAACATTGCATATCTTCATTAACATCGTCACGTATAAACCGATTACATCGAGCAAGAAACATAAAAAAAAAATTAAGCATAATATTTGTTCAGATTCGTAACATTCCATGACATGGGAAAAGGTCTCTCGTGATGTCCTTCAAGGAATGGGCACCTCCCGCGTGCACCTTTTTTACCACGTATGGACCTTCTCAGCTAGCCTCGAGCTTGCCCACATGCTTCAACACGACTACCCTCTTCCAGACGAGATCACCCACTTGGAATCTTCGAACCTTGACCTTTTTGTCATGTACGATCCTCGTCCTTTGTTTATAAGCTGCCACCCTGGTCGCTGCCTGCTCTCTAAGCTCCTCGATCGTGTCTAAAGTCGCTCGAACTAATTCATCATTTTGCTCATTGTCATATGTACTCGACCTCTGCGATTCACGCTTGATTTCCACATGCAACAATGCTTCCATGCCATACGCCAAACTGAATGGAGTTTCTCTCGTGGTTGACCTCAGGGTCGTCCTATATGCCAAAAGAACAGATGTCAACTCATCGACCCATGTCTCTGAGGCCTTCTGCAATATGGTCTTCAGCCAATTCAATATGATCCTATTTGTGACTTCGACCTAACTATTAGCCTGCGGATGTGAGACTAATGCAAAATGTTAGTCGATTCTCATGTCCTTGCACCGAGCTCTAATCTTTTTTCCATTGAATTGCGTACCCTTGTCCGAGATTAAGACATTGGGCACCCCAAATCGGCAACAAATATTGTTATTGAGAAAGTGAATGACCTTGTCCTCTATAATTTTGGCCAGCGGCTCGGCCCCGATCCACTTAGTAAAGTAGTCCACAACAACAATAAAAAATTTTCTCTGACCGACCCCTACAGTTAGCATAGGTCCTACCAGGTTGATGCCCCACTATGCAAACAGAATCGGGGCACTCATCATGGTCATCATCTCATCCGGTTAATGAAGAAGAGGTCCTATCAGGTTGATGCCCCACTATGCAAAAGGTTTTTCTCCCTTGGATATCAACAACTTAATTCTAAACAAAAATTCTAAGATAAAAATTATTTATAACGGGTGAAATATATATATATATAACCTTAGAAGAAAAATAAATATGTTTATAATATATATTGTTAAAAATTATGATAACAAATAAACGAATCATTGTCGAAATATACATGTAAATTACAATCTTCGAAAAAAATATCAAAATTTTTGAAATATATATTGTTATAAATTATAATGATAAACTAATGAGTCATCTGTCGAACAGCAATGTAAATTTTTAACTCATAACTTTTTTTATAATATATATTGTATATATTATAGTGATAATCAACCGATGTTGAACAACCATGTGAATGATCATTCTAAAATGAAAACTCAAAATATTTATAATATACATTATTTATAAATAATAATATAAATTTGAATTTAAAATAATTAAAACTAATAAATTTTATAACTTTAAAATAATATACCCTCAATTCTTTTTTAATTAAGTGTCGTTTTATAATATTTACCGCAATTCAACTTACCATCATGTATTTGAAAACCGAAGTAATATATTGTGATAAGCTATGAGTAACGGACGATAAAAGTGTTTTTTTTTAGTATTATTCATTAATAATGTTTGAAAATGTTAAATTTTCATGTTTCTTAATTCTAAACACAAACACTAAAATTACAACTATTTTATAATTGGTGAAATACAACATATAAATCATATATTAAACTATTTTACATTATAAAATTTAAATAAAAGATAAAAGTTAGTATTACTATTTAAAACTATTATTATGTTAATCGATATTCTTTCACTGCTTTAATTTATACGATTTATCATTATTGTCTCATGCCACACAGGCTGCGCATTAGTATGATAATATAAGGGAAAAAAATGTTAAATAGTTTATTGTAATTTTCAAGCCTACTTGGTAATATTCAAACATGTATATGTGACAATATAAAGTACGATCTTTTGCCAATAAGGATACGGAGTGTGCGCACATGCCATTAAAATTCAGCGCATATTATGAAACTATATATAAGAGGGAAAGAGACATGTCAATGTATTCTCAAGGTTACAAACTCGGAACTCTAAAAACAATGTGTACTAATTTCAAACCGACAAAAAATCTATTTTGAAATTTTTATACTTGAAACACTTATTAATAATAAAATATTTAATTACTAAAAATAATATTTTACCACTTAAAAATTATTCACTAAACACACAGTAAGGAGCACAGCACATGACTCACAAAGTGAGGACAAATTCAACTACCTTTGAGATAAAGGTTAAATACCGTTGGGCTTTGATTCTACTGACATAATGATTTGCATGGAACTGCTCACAGGCCATACGAATTTTGCTAGCATAATTAGTTATATTAGTTTATATTAAACCCTCTTTAATTTTCCATACACGCGACGAATAATCCAAATTATTTGTTTGACTATTTAACTGTAGTAGCTTAAGAAATGTTGAGGTAAAAAGGGGTAGATTTTGTAATTGTCCTTTAGTTTGTAGTAAAGGCATACATGCATTCATTAGTACTCCAACTCTACTAATGGTAGGCACTTAAATGTGCATGTGAAAGTGGAAGGGTTTTCCAGTCAACGGTATTATTATACAGCATGCGACGACTTCAACAGTTGAACTGTTGCGAAGCACAGTGAGTTGAGTCTTCATAACAACGATTTTTGGGTGCATTATATATATAAAAAAAATAAAAATCTAAAATTAAAAAAAAAAAAAAGTTGTGAAAAAGTATAAAACAGTCGGATTCTGAGAATCCGTTTTTCTAATAAAATTTTTATTAGAAAAACGGATTCCCACAATCCGTTTTTCTTTTTGATTTTTTTAAGATAACGGTCGAATAATTTAATAATAATAATACATTCACTGTATAAAACGGATTTTGAAAATCCGTTTTTAATTTTGTTTTTTGTTTTTTAAAAAAATATAACGTTCGAATTTAATAATAAAACGAGTAAAACGGATTTTTAAAATCCATTTTTCTCTTGATAAATATAAGTCTCAGTCAACCCCCATTTCATTTCTCCTCTCCCATTTCATTTCACCTCTCGTTTTTTTTGCTCGATTTTATTGCGAATTGAAGCTGCAATTAAAAAAAAAAATCCCATTTCATTTCTCTTCTCGTTTTTTGCTCGATTTTTTGGCGAATTGAAGCTGTTCCCGGGAAAAAAATAAATTTTCAACCAATCGTCGAAGAAGAGGTTAGTTGTTATTTTAATATAATGTAATATTAATTTTTGGTTGTTTATGAATGTTTAAGAGATATATTTGGTTAATTGAGTATTGTTTAGAAAATCTTGAATGTTGGTTTAATATATGTTGAATATTTATCCAAATTGTTTATGAATTTGATGTTATTGTTGGATTATGGTGATTAGGGTTTTTGTTGTGGCAATTGTACTAAATTAATTGACAATTTTTTTTTGTTGGAGTAAAAATATGATTAATTATATGTTGTTGTTGGATATGTGTTTTAAATGTAGATTGGTAAAATAATAATTGAAATTTTTCTCGGGTGTTTGATTAGCCATTTTAAATGTAGATTGGTGATTAAGGTTTTTGTGGTTTTTTTTATAAATTAATTGACAATTTTTTTTTTGTTGGAGTAAAAATAGAATTAATTATATGTTGTTGTTGGAAATGAGTTTTAAATGTAGATTGGTAAAATAATAATTGAAATTTTCTCGTGTGTTTGATTAGCCACTTTAAATGTAGATTGATGATTAGGGTTTTTGTGGTGTTTTTTATAAATTAATTGACAATTTTATTTTGTTCGAGTAAAAATATAATTAATTATATGTTGTTGTTGGAAATGAGTTTTAAATGTAGATTGGTAAAATAATAATTGAAATTTTCTCGGGTGTTTGATTAGCCATTTTAAATGTAGATTGGTAACGTGGTATTTGATTAGCCATTTTATATTTTTTTAATTTGTAAAATATAAAATTTTTTGTGCAACATGTTATAAATGTCGTCTAACGGTCCATACTCTGTTAATGTGTACTGGAAAATTCCCCAGAGTGAGTTATGGAATTTTTCGAATTATATGTCTCGTCCGAATTGTTCATTTGTTATTAATGGAATAATATCATATGAACAATTGGTATATATGATTTACGAAAATGGTGGGTTTCGTGATAGTTGGACAATTTCGGATATTACTTTGATGGCGAGACAACAGGATGGTTCGTTTATTACCGGAAGACTGCATAATGATAATTCTCTTTCGTGGATTTACTACTCTGCTCCTATGTCCTATGTGTTTTTGCATATAGTGTTGGAAGCAAACACACAGGTTACTCAGGTTGAGGATCCTACGCCATCATATGGTTACGAGGGAATGTTTGGTGGTGAGGATACGTGGACTACGCATGTCGGTAATTTTGGTGAAGGGACGAGTAATTTCGGCGAAGGGACGAGTAATTTCGGCGAAGGAACGAGCTTTACCATGAGAGGACCGGACATTGAGGAAGAAATTGTTGGAGATGAAGATTTCATTCCCGGTGAAGACGATTTCACGGATGAGACCTCGGAAACCGAATCGGACAGATCAATTAATGAGGAGAGCGAACAAGAATTCATTGAAGAACACCCCTTTCCAAATGAAGGCCTCTACGATTATCGCGAGATAGGTGAGTGGGACTCGTCGTGTGTAGATAGGGACGAGTATGCCTTGCCAACCTGGAATGGGCATGTCGAGACTGTCCGTTTGGGTACAGTTTTTCGTACCAAGGAAGAAGCCCGGATTGGTATTAATGCCTGGAATGTTGAGAAGCTTAGGGCGGTCCGAAAAAAAGATTCCAACAAGAAGTCGTTCAAAGTTGTGTGCAGATCAGATGAAGTTGTACCATGTATATAGAAGGCCCAGGTGAGTCTTAACAAACGGGATCACGGCATGTGGGAGGTAACCGAATGGACCGATAGCCACACTTGCATGCAGGTGTTCGAGAGAAATGACCACAAGAATGTGACCGCCACCATGATCTCAAATCTTCTGTTGGCTAAGATTCAGAAGCAGGTGACCTACAGTGTGGAAATGGTCCAGGCCGACGTAAAAAGTGCCTGGGGCGTCGATGTCAGTTACAAAAAGGCGTGGCACGGGAGAAAAAAAGCCATTGATCGTCTGCATGGCACGTGGGAATCGAACTTCGCACAACTCCCCCAGTAAGCAAAAATTAATTATAAATGTATTTACGTGTTGTTTGTAACTATATTTATTTATTTATTTAGTTATTTATGGTTACCTTTTATAATTTGCAGGTTTTTCGCCACCCTTCAAAGGGCGAATCCCGGTACAGTTGTTGAGTGGGAATGGTAGGGTGGAGAAATAGTGAAGCAATCTCGAGACAGAGAATTCAAATTTGTCTTCTGGGCGTTTGGCCCCGCCATTCAAACCTTCCTTCGTTGCCCGCCGATTATTAGCATCGACGGCACGCACCTGCGAAGTTCGTACAAGGAGAAACTACTTGTTAATTGCAAATTAATATTTTATTTTATAATTTACAATAGTGTCTGATTAAAAAAAAACATATGTCCAACTGAGCAGGTTCGTACAAGGGGAAGCTGCTTGTTGCCATAGCACAGACCGCGAATAAGCGTCTATTGCCAGTCGCGTATGCGATTGTGGACGAAGAAAGCACGGCTAGCTGGTCCTTTTTCCTAACACATCTGCGCCATCATGTCGTCCCCGGCAGACCGATATATCTTCTTTCCGACAGGGACAACGGCATATTGAGTGCCGTTGAATTACTGGAGACTTGGCACGAACCCCATGCATTTCATCGGATATGCCTTCGGCACCTCCGGAGCAACGTGTTTTCAAGGTACCGGACTAAGAAAATCCGGAGTTTGTGCTGGAGGTTGGGTTCACTGTGTTCTCGCCGCAAATTTGAGCAGAGTCGACAGGATCCATGAATGTAACCCGGAAGCATACGATTACCTTTTCAAAATTCCTCTGGAAAAGTGGACCCTGTACAAAGATGGAGGACGTCGATGGGGCACTCTCACAACGAATATGTCAGAGAGTTACAACAATGTTCTCAAAGGTGTTAGGTTCCTGCCCTGCAGAGCGTTGGTACAGGCCACAATGAACAAGACTCTGGATTTGTTTGAATAGGAACAAAAGAAGTCCAGAGGATGCAGGACTCTCATTCCTACCGACCTCTATGCCGCCTATCGGGTGTTGGAAAAGACGGCGGCGACTCACGAGGTGGATGTGTGGACGCTGACGGATCCCAGTACATGGTGACAACCGGTCTACGCGCCAATGGAAGAGGGCAAAACAAGTATGTATTTTTTAATTGTAATTGTTTTTTCCATTCAAATGAGTTTATTTTTTTTTAATTTATATATATAAATCATTGTTGAAAATAGGTTTAAGGTCTATTATCAGCAGCAACGTTGTGCATGTAGGAAGTGGCAGACACATCGAAAACCATGCTCTCATGCAATTCGAGTATGTCGTCACCGGGGTGAAATCGAACTAGTACAATTAAAGTCAAATTAGTGAAATCGAACTCGAAATTAGTACAATTAAAGTCAAATTAGTAAAATTATAGTGAAATCGAACTCGAATTAGTACAACTAAAGTCAATTATAGTAAAATCGAACTCGAAATTAGTACAATTGAAGTCAATTATAGTGAAATCGAACTCGAATTAGTACAATTGAAGTCAATTATAGTAAAATTGAACTCGAATTAGTACAATTGAAGTCAAATTAGTACAATTATAGTGAAATCAAACTCGAATTAGTACAACTAAAGTCAATTATAGTAAAATCGAACTCGATGTAAGTTTCTTAGGTCATAATAATAAATAATTATTATTTTTTTAATTCTATTTTTTATTAAATTTATTAATAATTCTATAAATGTTTTTTTTTCACAGTTCGATTGGGTACCCTATCAGACGTACATAGACGAGGGTCGGCTCCCGGAAGTGCGCACACGAGACCGACATCTTTGGATGTACAAGGGGTAGATCTTCTGCTGGAACATCGCAGAACCCCACGAGCCTGATAGGGTGCTCCGCCAGTTTCGGTGCCACCAGCCCATCCCCCAACAGCCGCTCATTACTAGTCTGGCCGACTGGGACACCCGCCACAAGGGCCAGGGCATGACTGGGAGGGCATACACCGATTGGCAGGCCTTCCATGCTGATCTTGGGAGGATCTGGACCGAAGAGAGAGATCAGAATGTCCTCCCAGATGTCCCGGTGGATCCCTTCCTGCAGCCGGCAGATGGGTACATTGATTGGTTTCATAGTAGGACTGTGAGACTATTCAATGGCCCCAACAACTACGCGGCGATCTCACAGGACGGCGGGTTTCAGCCATATGCCGACCGGGAGAAGTGTCAGGTAACTGTCTGCTATTTTGTGATTTTTTTTTATTATTAATATTATTGAAGTAATTATTATTATTATTATCATTATTTTTAATATTTGATAGTTATTTGAATTTTATTTTGCAGTTTTCGGGTACGGAGGTGGCGTATAACATGCTAACGAACATTGAAGACATTGATACGCTACCTCCCCGAGCGCAGTCACAGTTCCAGCAAGCCCAGGAACTTCTGTACGCTTCTCTGACTGTTGGGGGTCAGTCGGTCACACAAGGGGCGTCGTCGGAGCAAATTCTATCTCAAGATGAGTACGCCCCACCCCAGCATACACAGTCTCAGCGGGCGAGGCATAGACCGGCGCCCCACATTGGTGGAGGGAGAAGACGCCGTGACCGCGAATCCGCCGGGAATGAAGAAGACGAAGAAGGTGAGATTTTTTTATTTAACTACAAATATATATATATTTTGTGTTTCTTTTTATTTATTTGTCCGGTTGAATTATTGATTTTTTACAAAAATTAATTAATTAGGTGGACAAGAAGAAGAAGAACCAACCACGCCTGGACCGACCGCAGGATCGTCTTCTTTGGTACCGGGGCCTCGGAGAGGGTCCCGAAAACGCCAGCCTAAGAAAACATTTACTCCTAGTTAGTTTGTTTTGTATTCTGTGATTTTGTGGACATTTTCTTTTTTTCTTTTTTTTTTTGTACTAGATTTTCAGATATTTATTCTTGATGGTTTTGAGTACATATTTTGTGGTTCAATTTTTTTTTTCGGTACTTATGGTTGTCTTTTTCTATATAGTGTTTCATATAACATATATGTATGCATGCTAAATTTTATCATTTGACGAATGAATTGATATTAAAGTGATATTATTTTGTGTTCAAAATTTTAAATCAAAATTTACAAAACATCTTCATAATAACTTAAAAAAATAAAAAAAAAATAAAAAAAAAATCAATACATAAAAACGGATTTTCAAAATCCGTTTTTATAAAACAAAAAAATAAAAAAAATAATATATATATAAAAACGGATGTTCGGAATCCATTTTTATATGTAAAAACGGTTTTTCAAAATCCGTTTTACGTAAAACAGATTTTGGTAATTCGTTTTTTGCTGTATTAATTAAGGCTAATTACATCATTATCCGTTTTTCTGCTGAAAACGGATTCTGAAAATCCTTTTTTATTGCAAAAACGGATTCTCAGAATCCGGCCGTTTTACTTTTTTCCACAACTTTTTTTTTTCCTCAGATATTTTTTTTTTAGATAAATAAAAATATAAGGCTCTGTTTTTTAAATTATAAGGCACTTAAAGGTCCACTAGTGCGTGGCCCGTGCGATTCACAGAAAAACAATATTATGATTGTATTATAAATTAAACATATAACTAACATTAATCATGATTTATCCATTGTATTTAAATTAAACTGGGTTGGATACAGTCCGACCGGATGGACCGAGAACCGGTTTATAACCAGTCTAGTTTTCTTGAATAAAATATTTGCTCTCGAATCCGTTAACACCAGTCTGTTGGACTGGTAGGATCGATATGATTTTCTAAATTAATTTTGTTATATTTAAAATTATTTTTAATAAAATTACATATTTAAATAAAATAGAGATTTACATATTTCAAATATGAAGATAACTTTTTATGACAAATATATGTATTCCAAAGAATGGAATAAAAATTCTTTTATGAAAACATGTTCCATAATTTTTGTGCATTTATATATTATTTTATTAATATAAATGAGAATATAATATAAGTTTTAATAATATATGGTAAACCGTATTTCATGTTATCTATATATTATAGTTTATAATGCAACTTATTTTTTTTTAACGTATCGCATACTACTACATAGGACATTAATTGGCACGTTTTGTAATTTCTTACCTTTATTTTGTGATTAGTTTAATATTAACCCAAGTAATAATAGTATGCACTTGAGGATCCATTTGAAAGTGGTACGGCTTTCCAGTCAACGGTATTATTTATGCATGCGACGACTTCAAAGTCCAAACAGTTGAACTGTTGCGAAGCACAGTGAATTGGGTCCTCATAACAACGATTTTTTAAAATATAAGGATCTATTACCAAACATATATTTTAATTTTATGTGTGAATATCTCAACTCAAAACACACATAAATTGTGGCGGGCATAGCATAACCATTTTTTTTTATAAACAAGAATGGAATAAGAACATGATATTATAAAATAAAAGTACAAATTATTGTATTTTCTCTGTTTTTATGTGTGCTAATTACTAATTTATAATCAGTTTATTATTATTAGT